>LBNU01010552.1:125372-161339 GCA_014162995.1 Artemisia annua
CTTAGGGACTAAATCCGTGATACGAGACAAACCACAGGGACCGTATGGTTAAACATACGAGGGTATTACTGTCATTTCAACCATCCTTGATGGTCAAAGTAACAGAAAAGGTGGTCAAGGGACCAAACCCGTAATGGGTCAAAACCACAGGGACGATATCCGCAAAAAATAAAGTTTAGGGACCAAATTCGTAATACCCGACAAACTACAGGGACCATTTATGTAATTAACTCTTTAAAAAAAAATCACTTTCTCCCCTAAATGAAGGAGTGTTTTTTTAAATTGTTGTTGAGTTATGGTTGAGTTATTGTGAGTTATTGTTGTGGGTGTTGAGTTATTGTGTTAAAGCTGACGTGGCGCTGAGTTATTAGATAACTCAAGTTACCATTGGGAGTGCTCTAATAAGCTGGAGGTGGTGCTGAGGTTGCGGCCCGGCTGTAGCTTATATTTTTATAAAGTTGTTTAGCGAATTAGTTAGAGTTGAAGGTTATTAATGTAAAATCACATTGAAAAAATAAATCAAATTAACTTTAGATTTATTTCTAGCTTTTACGTGATAAACTATTTTGAAGGATATTTAAGTAATTCGACTACATGTAAGCCCCCATAAGCTCTTTTTAATAGGTTTGGGCTTATGGATTATAAAAACTTCCATAAGTATGTGTTTCAAACAAAACTTATTTTAAAAGTTTAAGCCCTTGTAGGCTTTTTATAAGTCTTGCACCAAACACGGCCTAAGTTTGAATTAAAAGTTGCTAACTTCATTTTCGATGGGCAACTTACAAAAAAGTCTCGGGTTCTCGAATCTTACTTCTTACCTAATTTGACCTCACCTATCAATCTGTCAAACTCATGTCACCTTTTGGTTAAAAAAAAAAAACTAAATCTCCATGTGATTTTGTTTTCTGGGCATGTTTATTTATAGATGAAAATTCTTGTCTTTGTAAATGTCACAATATTTAAAATTAAACCACTAAAGTTTTATTAACTACCTCCTCTTTTTTGAAGTTTTTATTTTCATAAATTTGACACATATATTTTTATGTGTTTTTTTTATTAATCAAATTCTCCACTAAATTTATTAAAGTTTGACCAAAATCAATTCAATTTTGACTTTTTATTGGCCAATCATATTGCTCGATTTCGCCTATGTGTCAAAATCGAGCAATCCTATTGGTCCAATTTTTTTTCCACTAATATTGTTTTGTCAAAAAAACTCCGAAATGATGTAATTCTTTTATTATATAAAAGATTGTTTCTCACGATCATTTTATATAGGACTCTTCGAACCCGTCACAACCTCGACTCACGTGGTATCGACTCACAAAATTCTATTTTGCACTACAAGAAATTCAATTTTGCACGTATGTTCAAGGCTATTTTTCTGATTGGAAGGAGACCCGTTACACATGTTTTTAATAATTCATTAAAAGATATACAAGTTCGATGTATCTATTCAACTTTACGCGTTGTATCTTCAGTTGATAGATACGTATCTTGACTTATTTGTTAAATGGGCGAC
This sequence comes from Artemisia annua, assembly GCA_014162995.1. NCBI lineage: Eukaryota > Viridiplantae > Streptophyta > Magnoliopsida > Asterales > Asteraceae > Artemisia > Artemisia annua. Next base: position 126,895 of record LBNU01010552.1, read on the forward strand.
TTTTAATTGGTCAACCCAGACAAAAGGAAATTGAATGGACAAAAGGTTAAATGGCAAGCAAAACATCTTTTTTTTTTTTTTTTTTTTAATGAAACAAGAAGAAACGCGCACAATTATATCATATACGTCTCACACGAGACTTGAACCCATAATTTTTTAGATTGATGAGTCACTCACATATCATTAAGCCAAAAGGCATTAGGTGGAAATTTGAAAGGAGGTTATCCCAATTAACCATAATGAGATATATCGTTAAGGAGGTTATCCTATCATGAACCATCTTAGAGTAGAGTAACACAAAGTGAGCCCGTGAACAATCGCTAATTAACGTACCATCGTTTACAGTAGAAAGAGAGGATACTCATTTATGACCGTCGTTCAAGTAAGCTCATGTTTCGTTTATTTATACCAGGTTCTCAGTGAGCTCATGAATAAACGTTAATGATCAGTGAATTTTACAAAAAGTACTTAATTCCGTGTCATCTTGCAATGAAGAGTAAGAGTCGAATTTAAGTATATGGGACTTTGATTTCAAGTCTGATATATGGGGTGTTATTGAAGTATACCCTTAGTTTTAATGTATAAATATTTCTTCAAAATCAAAAACCATTACAAAAAAAGTTAATGAAATTTCACAAACAATGGTTACATACATGCTATGCAAGTCAAATACAGAAACCATCTTTTTCCCTCCTAGTATACATTTTCTTCTTCTTCCTCCTTAACTTATCATTCATAAAAGCCTTCTCCACATGCTCCACTCTTCGACTCAACGAATTTATCAACCATGTTTGCATTTTGTTCCTCTTCGATATCTGAATCATTAGTTTCATCATCTTCGCACTATCACACATCAACTTCTCCATTACCACCTCCATCTTCCCCTTATTCAAACTACCTTCATTTACACCTTCACAACAGTTTTTGCTGACCTCGTCATTACTACCTTCATCAATTATACCATCCTCATTTAAAACCGATTCCGAATTTTTAGCATTGTTGCTGACATCATCATCACGTTCCTACATTGGAACTTGTTCATCTATAACAGATTCTGAAACATATTTGCTGACGTCATCAGCAGTCTTAACGGTTGAATCAACTTTCTCTTGTAACGCAATCGCTTTCCTCGTAACGGATTTCCTGAGCTCTCTAAATCCGTTATCGACGCCTCAAATCGAATCAAGCTAAAAAATTAATGTCTTGTTAACTCTCAACCGTTCCTTGGCATCGTTACGAATCAATTTAACAAATGCAACATCGTTAAGAAGCCTCTTTTTGATTTCGTTAACTTCATTTTTGATAGAAACTATTTTATTAACAGATTTTCTAGCAACAAATCCTCTGAATAGCTTTTGGATCTTGAGAGCTGAAGAATTATACTTCACACGATAATTTATTAATTTATATATGACTCTTCGAACCCGTCACAACCTCGACTCACGTGGTATCGACTTACAAAAAATTATATTGCACTATAAGAAATTTTATTTTGCACGTATGATCAAGACTATTTTTGTTATTTTTTATTGGAAGGAGACCCGTTACACATGTTTTTAATAAATCATTAAAAGATATACAAGTTCGATGTATCTATTCAACTTTACGCGTTGTATCTTCACTTGACATATACGTATCTAAGTATCTTGACTTATTTGTTAAATGGGCGACTTGTAATAATTGGTCAACCCAGACAAAAGGAATCTTTTGTAATTGGTCAACCCAGGCAAGCAAAACATCTTTCTTTGTTTTTCTTTTATGAAACTAGAAGAAATGCGCACAATTATATAAACCTCATGTATGTCCCACACGAGACTTGAACCCATAGTTTTTTAGATTGATGAGTTATTCACATATTGTTAGGGTTTAAGCTAATAGACACATACTTACAAAACTGTCCCGATATGGTACGTGTACTAATTTTCGTTCCAATATGATACGCGTACTTTCAATTTCGTACTGGCCACGTTTTTACCGGTTACCAATTTTATTTTAATGATTTTTTGTACAAAAATTGTCCCTTGTGATTTGTTTCTTTTGCAAAATAGGTCTTTTGTGATTTTTTTTCAAAAATGGTCTCTTGTGATTTGTTTCTTTTGCAAAATAGGTCCTTTTTGATTTTTTTTAAAAACAGTCTCTTGTGATTTGTTTCTTTTGCAAAATAGGACCCATTCGTTTACATCTGTTTTCATCCATTTTCATTCGTTTTCATTTGTTTTCATCCGTTTTTATACGTTTTCATTTGTTTTTATACTTTTTCATTTGTTTTTATACGTTTTCATCCGTTTTTATCCGTTTTATACGTTGTTATCGGTTTTTATTTGTCATTATCCGTTTTTAATTGTTTTTATCCGTTTTCATCCGCTTTTATACGTTTTCATCCATTTTTATGTGTTTCTATTTGTTTTTATTCATTTTTATCCGTTATTATACATTTTTTAAAGATAGGTCCCTTGCAATTTTTTGAAAATAAAAGTTTGTGCATTTTTAGGGTGCGTTTAGTTGGTGAAAACGAATAAAAACAGATGAAACGAATGAAAGCGGATGAAAACATATAAAAATGGAAGAAAATAAATAAAAAATAGATGAAAACGAATGGAAAATGGATGAAAACGTATAAAAACGGAAGAAAACGAATAAAACGGACAAAAAGTATAAAAACGGATGAAAACGAATGAAAACGGATGAAAACGTATAAAAACGGATGAAGACGAATAAAAACGGACAAAAACGTATAAAACGGATGAAAACGTATAAAAACGGAAAAAACGGATGAAAACGTATAAAAATATATAAAAACAAACAAAGAAAAAATATCTTCATTTTTTTAAAAAGGAAAAAATTTCACCAACTAAACGCACCCTAAAAACTCACAAAGACGTATTTAAAAAAAATGCAAGGGACTTATTTTGCAAAAGAAACAAAACACAAGGGACTATTTTTGCTCAAAAAATCACGTTTTAACATGTTTTGCCGGTCAAAAGTTACTCACGTATCATATTAGCACGAAATTGAAAGTACACGCACCATATTGGAACGAAAATCAGTATACGTACCATATCGGGACAGTTTTGAAAGTATGTGTCCATTTAGTAGCTTAAACCCTAACGATATGTGAATGACTCATAAGTATGGGTTCAAGTGTCGTGTGAGACATATATGAGGTTTATATAATTGTGCGCATTTCTTCTAGTAAAAAAAAAAAAAAAAAAAAAAAAAAAAATTGTTTTGGTTGCCTGGGTTTACCAATTACAAAAGACTCCTTTTGTCTAAAAGGAGGTTATCCCATCATGTTAGAGTTAACCGTAGTGAGATATCGTAAAGGGGTTATCCTATCGTGAACCATGCACCTTAGAGTAGAGTAACACAAAGTGAGCTCGTAAACAATCGCTAATTAACGTACACTCGTATACGGTAAAAAGAGAGGATACTAATCTAAGACCGTTGTTCAAGTAAGCTCACCTTTCCTTTATTTATACCAGGTTCTCAGTGAGCTCGTGAACAATGATTAATATATGATCAGTGAAATTAAAGTACAGAATCCGATATACTAAACAAATCAAATGAGAAAACCCCATACGTAGATATGTAAATTATCTTTTGTTTATTCATGCTTTATAGTCAGTGCAAAAATATATATATATACATAACAGGTTCCAAGCTCCTTCCAGTTGGACCAGTAACTTTATTTGTTTAATTTGCTTATGCTTAATAGCTAGTCTGTAGTCAATGCAATCACACAAAAAGATAATCAAGAGCAACAAGTACTTTTCTCAGTTTCTGAACCATCTTGCCTGATCTCAATTAGGCAACCTATATATATGGCAAAGTTTTTAACTAGTAACATGAAAATGAATGCTCTACTGAACTTTTCCATCTTCTTAAGAGTTTTTGTCTGTATTAATGTGTTGGTTTCTGCCTCGGGGAGATGTGGGAGGAATCAACAGCTCGTTTTGTATAAGCTGCGGGACACCCTTGAATTTGATCCCGCAAAGTCAACTAAGTTATTGTCTTGGGGTGATAACAGTATTGATTGCTGCATCTGGAAAGGTGATCTATTGCAACACTGCGGGTGAAGTCATTGGTCTAGACTTGAGCGGGGAATTTATGTCTTGTAGCATCAATGATTCAAGTATTCTCTTCAGTCTTGAAAAGCTTCAGAGGCTGAACTTGGCGTACAATAACTTTAACTTCAATTGGATCCCTTCCAGGTTTGGCAATCTTACGAATTTAGTTTATTTGAACTTGTCACACTCAAATTTTGGTGGGCCGATTCCAGCAATATTTTCGCAAATGACAAGGTTAAAATTTGTAGAATTGTCGTTAAACAACTTCACAGGCCGAATACCATCATTGCAGTTGTGCAAGAAACTCGTGCATTTAAACCTCTCTGGAAATAGTTTTTCAGGTTCGATTCCTTCTGCCCATTTCCTACATCTTCATAAACTTTTGGCAGTTGATTTGGGATTCAATGCATTCAGTGGAAGTCTACCGTCATCTTTGTTCTATCTCCCACAAGTGCAAAAGATACATCTTTCCAATAACAATTTTAACGGTTCGCTTGTTAACTTTTCTAATGCATCCATATCTTGCTTAGAAACACTCGATTTAAGTAGTAACAGACTCGAAGGTGAAATTCCAATGTCTTTCTTTGAACTTAGTGAGCTTACCATCCTTTTATTGTCATCAAACAACCTAAATGGCACTATAAAGTTCAAAGCTTTCCAGCGTTTTCCAAACCTTGCAACACTTGATCTTTCATACAGTAACTTGTCAGTTGAAACAAGTGACACGGACTTTACCATGTTCCCAGTTCCCCAATTTTTGTCACTGAAATTGGCCTCATGCAATCTCCAGACTATCCCCAACCTAAAGAACCAGTCAAGATTGTCGGTTCTTGACCTTTCGAACAACAATATTAGCGAAGAAGTACCACTATGGATATGGGACATCGGAAATGGAATGCTGTCCTATTTCAACATTTCTCATAATCAGATAGGCGGTCTCCAAAAACCCTTTGTGTTTCCAGAATCTCTTGGTGTCCTCGACTTGAAGTCCAATCGGCTCACTGGAGTTATTCCAACACCACCACCATTTGCTGCCTATATCGATTATTCTGACAACCTTTTCAGTTCTTCAATCACTAATAGTATTGGAAGCAACTTGGGCTTGGCTATTTTCTTCTCGGTCTCTAAAAATTTACTCTCTGGTCCAATCCCACAAACCATATGCAATGCTAGTAACTTACTTGTCCTTGATATGTCACACAATGGTTTTAGCGGTGGGATACCAGAATGTTTGTTTGAATGTGGGAAACTTGGTGTTCTCAATCTGGGAAACAATAGTCTCAGTGGTCCTATTATAGGAACATTTACCAGCAACTGCAGTTTAAACAGTCTTGATCTCCATGGGAATTCATTACAAGGGAAGATACCGAAATCTCTTGCAAATTGTAAAATGTTGGAGGTCTTAAACATTGGGAACAACAAGATAAACGACATTTTTCCATGTTTCTTGAGAAACAATAGCAACTTGCTAGTTCTAGTCCTGAGGTCCAACATGTTACATGGGGGGCTACATTGTATAGATACATCCCATTCTACCCCATGGGAGAAACTTCAGATCTTCGACATAGCATTTAATAGTTTTACTGGTGCCGTGCCAGCAGATTTGTTTTTGGATTGGCTTGGTATGATCACAGACCAGAAATCATCTACGAAGCACCTGAGTTTTAGGGTTCTTCAACTTGATGAATTTTACTATCAGGATACTGTGACTGTTACCACGCAGGGGACTGAACTGCAGTTTGTCAAAATTTTGACTATCTTCACATCCCTCGATATCTCAAGTAACCACTTTGGAGGGGAAATTCCGGGCAACATCGGAAGACTCCAAGCGTTATATGTTCTTAATATATCTAATAACGAGTTTACAGGATCAATCCCATCATCGATTGGAAATCTGAATCTACTTGAATCACTGGATATGTCAAAGAACAAATTCGTGGGTGAAATACCTTCATCCCTAACAGGACTCAGTTTCCTTTCGGTGATAAACTTGTCATACAATCAACTAGAAGGAAAAATCCCTACAGGGATTCAGTTCGAAGTCTTTGATAACTCTTCATATGTAGGAAACACCCGACTATGCGGGTTTCCACTAACCAAAACTTGCCCATTCACAAGAGTTGCAGAAGTTCCACCCGCATCAACTAATTCCAAGAATTTTGACGACTTTATAAGCGTTGGACTAGGATTAGTTGTTGGATTGGGGATTTTCATTTTGCCACTTATATTTTCTAAGAGGTGGTGCAAATGGTACTACCAGCATGTTGATCGCATATTCTTCACGAGACTGCACCAGTATTATGAAAGAAGAAATCGTACGCGCAGGGCATACAAAAAACCTATTAAAAGCCTTTATCAACAACGTTGAAATATGATCCTGATTTGTTACTAATAAATTATATGTTTTATGTATCTTGATTTGTAAAATACTCTTCGAATTTATTTTAGTGTTTGGTGTGTGAATAATTTTTTATGTGTTGTTGGTTTGATTGCAAATTGTTCTATATATGAGTTTGTTTTAAAAGAAAAAGTAAAATCAATCATTTGATGTGAATAAACTGAAGATTCAGGGTGTTCTAGAGTTAAAGAATAAGGTGTTCTTGAGATTATGATGGCGGTGGTTACAAAAGTATAATAACTTATTGTCTAACAAGATAGTAAATAATATTTTGAAACCCGGTTCTAACAGACGAACAAGTTCGGGTTCCTTAAAAATTCTAAAAACCAGTGCGAACCGCCGGATTTTTACAAGAATCAGTGTTTGAAAAGAAAAGCAAACACTGAAAGAAACATGGGTATCTAGACATGTGTATAAACTGTACGGTTTTTTGAATAAAAGAGTTTGACCCGACCAGGCCGGGTTGATTACAGACAAGGGCAAAAAGCTTAACAAGTGCAGAATAGTATTAAGGCAAAAATAATTAAAAAAATAATTCAAAGAAGAGAAAATAAAGAGAATAAATATTGGAAAATCAGAAAGATATAATGATGTTCTCATACACAGCATTGTCAAACTGTGTCAGAAGGTGTCCTAAGATTATTATGGTTTCATCATCTTTTCCAACATTTCAATTCATCATAAAAAAACATAAAAAAATTAAACAAGATCAAACAATAAAAAAAATATGGATCAGAAAGAACGTAGCAAGGAGTTAAATCGGATCATGTGATACTTTGTATCATCTCCGCTCCATTATCCTCATTTCCATACTCTTCTTCTATATAAACATTTGAAGTAAAGATAGAATGGTTGCACAAAATAGTAGCTTTTTGGATTGAAAGAAAAGAAGTGAATGAAATTGATTCTGATAAAAAAAACGAAGGGAGGCGCTAAGATTTATAGGGTATAAACTATAAACCCTAGCGGCTGATAAAAGTTGTACATGGGCTTTGAACCACAATAAGTGCTTGGAGGATCGGCCCATGAGTTCTAGTACGGGCCCAAACCAGTCTTGTGTTATATAGATTTGTTCTTTTCTTTTGAAATGCAAATTTAGAGATACAGTAGTACTAATAAGCTGCCTGGAGGTGGTGCTGAGGTTGCGGCGCGGCTGCAGCTTATATTTTTATAAAGTCGTTTAGCGAATTAGTTAGAGTTGAAGGTTATTAATGTAAAATCACATTGAAAAAATAAATCAAATTAACTTTAGATCTATTTCTAGCTTTTACGTGATAAACTATTTTGAAGGATATTTAAGTAATTCGACTACATGTAAGCCCCCATAAGCTCTTTTTAATAGGTTTGGGCTTATGGATTATAAAAGCTTCCATAAGTATGTGTTTCAAACAAAACTTATTTTAAAAGTTTAAGCCCTTGTAGGCTTTTTATAAGTCTTGCACCAAACACGGCCTAAGTTTCCATAAGCTCTTTTTAATAGGTTTGGGCTTATGGATTATAAAAGCCTCCATAAGTATGTGTTTCAAACAAAACTTATTTTAAAAGTTTAAGCCCTTGTAGGCTTTTTATAAGTCTTGCACCAAACACGGCCTAAGTTTGAATTAAAAGTTGCTAACTTCATTTTCGATGGGCAACTTACAAAAAAGTCTCGGGTTCTCGAATCTTACTTCTTACCTAATTTGACCTCACCTATCAATCTGTCAAACTCATGTCACCTTTTGGTTAAAAAAAACTAAATCTCCATGTGATTTTGTTTTCTGGGCATGTTTATTTATCGATGAAAATTCTTGTCTTTGTAAATGTCACGTACTTTTGTTATACGTAGTACGTAGTAGTAGTATATATAACTTAACATTTAACAAGTCACAATCTATCATTTGAAAAGAGCTCACAAAATTTGCTGAAACGTAGCTTTCAAGAAAAAATCCATTTTGAAATACGAGAAATGAAAAAAGTAAAAAGTAATTGCCACTAAATACTGAACATCAACTAATAAAGAATAAAGAGATTTTAATAGAACAAAACTCCTAGATAACAAGAACTAAAATACGTTGACTACAACCGTAACCTTAAAAATAAAGAATGAAATGACATACTACCCATAATGAAACCCAAACCCTTCAAAGCCAAATCAAACCCAAACCCAAAATGAATCCAAGAGAATACTCAAAACCAATAGACGTGACGCCTGATGTTGGAGCCGGAGCTGGAGCTGAAGCACGTATTCCATGTCCATCAAAACCTTGTACCGTCGCTGATGGCGCCATTGCCACACCTGGTTTGAGAACAGGTGCGGGTGTGGGAGCATTGTTAGTGGAGTGCGCAACGTGATCATGGTGACTCACTGCCATGACTACAATGATCAGCTTCTGACCATTCTTGCATTTATCATCATGTCCACTGATAAAGAAAAATGGACCCGATCTTTTGAATTTGAACACCGAGTTACCATCTTCTAACGCTTCTTTGGGGTTCGTTTTGTTGCAGTTGTGATACGCCTCTTCGTTTACCACCAAAACCGAATCCAACCCTTTCGTATACTTGAAAACTGCATTGCAATATGTAAAACACAAACATTTAGACACGTAAAATTATTTCATTAGTAATATTGAACAATTTCTTTTAATGCAGATTGTTACCGAGTGTGTCATTGACTTGAAACCGACTTCGTTCAGCCCAATGATTGTAGCTCTCACGAGGGTCAAGAACCCAACCATCTTTGCCACCCACAAGGAATGTTTCCCCATAACACGACCCCATGAACCCAAGCGATATGACGATCAAACATAAGCTTGTGATCATCTTCATTTGTTGTTGTTCCATAGAAGACCAAATTTTGCTTAGAAGAATGAAAACTGAAAAGTACGTACTTAGTATATGTGAAATAGTGAGAATTGGAGATTGAGGTAAATAATTTTGTGGTTTAGGGTGTGAAAATGGTGAATATATATAGGAAAAAATGTAACTAAAGTTACCGTTGGGTGCATGGTAATCGCTTAGAAGGGCCTCAGTTGTAGGTCACGTTTCTTTTAATTTGTTAGCAACGTATAGTAGTAAAACTGCAACGGTAATTGTAATTCAAATTTTGATTTTCTTAACACTTTAACAGTCACGGTTAGCTCATTTTGCATCACATGACGTTGATTTTTTTATTTCAACCATTAATAATAATAATAATAATAATAATAATAATAATAATAAATAAAAAAAATAAAAAAATCTAGAGTGGTTGATTTAAAAAGAAAAAAAAATAGAGATATTTTTATTAAGTCTCTTTAATCAATATAGAAACCGAGTTCAAACCTCACGTATAACGTGCCCACCCTGCCCTCTCCCGTCTCCGCAAGTGCTTGCGTGGTAGTCGAATGAAGGACTTTTGTGAAATTAAGTTCGACTCAACTTTTTCTGGTGTATAGAATACAAGCTCAATATTGCCTGATGTGTGATCTTGTTAAAGAGTCGCATCGGGTCCGATAAGTAGTTTGAAGTAAGCTTAACACGGGTATACAACTATCAAGAAAAAGTCTTTCACTTATAATTGAATATCAAAAATACATGTTAATAAGTTCATAATTATTTGTAACATGTTCAAAGTACATATATGATTTGTACAACCTAGCTAATATGCATGTAAAACATAACTTCTTTCGATGATCATAAAGCCTAAGACAAGCATCAAAACATCGTACAAGTTAACAATAATCCATCATGTATGGTGCTTTTGACGACTATATTCAACATGTTTGTCACCACCACATGGATGCTCAAAGCAGTCAACAGGATGCTCAATCACTGGGTCACATTCCTTCTTGCTCCTCTGAAGAGGTTTATCTGGAAGACAGTTTCTTCTGTCATCATATATGATCCCCTGCGATGTCAGATTTCCACAAATACCCTCTTCCTCGACAAAGTAGTTATAAGAAAACGTGAAGTTTAGCAAATTAGGCAATTCACAAACACCCAAAGGCACAACACCAGTCATCATATTATGGCCTAAATTTAGCTGTTCCAAATGAGCCAACCCTGCAATACTATAAGGTATTTCACCTACTAAATTATTAGAACTCACATCCAATACCCTTAACTTGTACAGCCACCCCACTTCATACGGCAAACACCCGGATAAATTTGTGTTGATTAACAACAATTCCTCCATGGTATTAGCAAAATTGGCTATACTTGGGGGGAGACATCCTCCTAAATTGTTGTTAGCGAAAACCACCACAGAAGCAGTGCTCAACCCTAAATTTGAAGGGATCACAGATGACAAACGGTTGTTGTTGATAAAAATGGCGTCAAGGTTTTGGTTGAAGAGCTCGGGAGGCAATGGCCCCTCGAATTCATTGAAACGAAGATCTAGATATTTGAGGCTAGTGAGGGACGTGACAACAGAAGGGAAGGGACCCACAAAGCGATTATTGCTGAGATCAAGTTCAAAGAGTAAAGTGAGATTTGATAGAGTGTGAGGAAGTATACCGCAGAAGCGGTTACTGTTTAGATGAAGGAGTGCAAGATCAGATAATAAACCGAGTTCATCGGGGAGAAACCCTGCAATGTCTGCATGGTTTAGATCAATACCTGCAACTGTCTGAATATCTGTATTGTTTGGATATGGAGCACAATATATTCCTGTGTAACTGCAAACTGAAGGACCGATCCAGTCTGAAGTGGTATTAAACGGGTCGGAATAAATTACAAGTTTCCATGCCTGGAGTGCAAGATAAGCTTGTTGGAGTCGCGGGTTTGATGCATTCGTGTCAGGATGGTGCTTGTGGTGGTTTGTGGTTGTGGAATGGCGATGTTTGGCTGCTATGTTGTTAAAAGAAACTGCGAGATAAAGAACTAAAAAGGATAATAAAGCAGTACTTGTAGTGACTAAAGACCTACTCAACCCCATTTCTTTTTTGCTAAAGTTGTAACTAATTGTGTGACTTTTATATGCAGCTGGATACCTGGTAAGATTTGTAGTCTAGTCGATAATAATTGTATGTAAGCCGACATGGATAACATTACTGGGTGACAAAATCATTTAAAGTTGAAACTTAGTTTCATGTTTGATAAGGAAATTGCAACTTCTTAGTAGTTAACTGAGTAAGACAGCCACTGTAAAAGATTTATGTATAGTTTTTCTTGAATATGAAGGAAACAATGGATAAAAATTGAGCCATTAATCCACTGGGCATGTATAGAATAAGATTTGGAAAGTTACAACAAATAACAGCATATGTTTGGGGACCTCAAGGTTCAATTGCTAATGACGGCTGCAACAAGTCAATGGTGGTAGAATGTGCAAACTTTGGCGGGAGAGTCACGAGAGGTTCTTCTCCACTCATCTTTTGCAGTGCCATTCCAAGTGTATAACCTAAAGCACGTCCAACTGGTACTGCTACAGCATTCCCCACTTGCCGGTATCTACAAACAACACAGCATGGCAGCTACTTGAACAAAGGGAGTACTGAAAAATGAAAGGAAATTCTTTAAGGATAATGAATGAATACCTTTCTTTCACAGTGCCACATAATGCATAAAAGTCAGGAAACCCCTGCAATCTTGCACACTCACGAATTGTCAGGACCCTATCTTGTTCTGGATGTATGATCGCCTGATGATGTTACAACAACATTAACAGATGCCCTAAAATGGCTATGTAAACATATAACTGTTGCAGTAAAGCTGACCTCAGTACGATAATTTGGTGCACACAGCACCGTTGAAACTGTCTCATCCCACCATACACGTGCAAAAGATCTGCAAATAAAACTTAGAAAAAGCTTGAAAATAACATGTTTTATTAAAACAGATGGAGAGAATTTCTTACTTCATATTCTTCCCATCATTAAAATTTATTGCATAATTGGGGACCTGCAGAAACACATAATAAGCAGATTACACATTTATACTAATCTTCCTTTCACGAGTTTAGCTAGAGTAACAGTCCACATCACAGTTACCCAATGTTTTCCAGATGGCATGAGCTCCGGCTCAGGTGCCCGAATTACAACATTATCGTCCCCAAAAAGAATGCCAGGTAGATCTCTAAAACTTGCTCCCTAGAAAAAATATCAAACATTAGAAATAAAAAATGATAAGAAAGAAAGCTTAAAAAACATGAATAAACTTGGTTAACACTTTCACACGTAATGCCAACCTTTCTTTTTGGGACTCGGGAAACTCGCAAACAGTCATCCTCGTTTAACGAAAAAGGCCGGTGATCATAAAGTAAAGGCTTCTTTTTATCACAAGAACTCAAAGAAGCATTGCCCAACATATCTGAATGTCACAAGTGATAACTAATAAGTAATGTTGCCCTTATACGATTATACCAACACAAATATGTTTCATGGATGATGAGTCAGCTCACCTGACTTGCTAGCTCTTATAAATTTTTGGAACTCGGTTTCTGGAGCATTTGTGTAATTCATTTCATCACGACTTTCAGAGTTTGAGACCTTCATAAAGAGTTTTAGTACTTCAGTAATTAATTAATTAGTATAAAAGCATGCTTATGAAAAACGAGAGAAGGAGAGATTACAGACCGGTGGAAGATCAGATATGGCATCTTTAAGAAGAACGCATTTTTCAATGTTCTGTAATTTCCCTTTATCATAAGCAACAACATTACGCTGTCAAGTGAAAATAAATTAGTAAAATATTTGATAAATTAAATCAAAGCTTATACGATTAACTATTAGCACCTCAAATCCAGTTGGCGACCCGTATTTGAAGACCACATCATGAGTAGGAAGTGGAAATGGTGGCAAATGCTGCAGAAGAGAATTATTATCACGAAGCGTATATTTTAATTAGACACTGATAAGATAAATACTTGCCTCGTCATGATGAGCACCCCATAAGAATACACGCAAGCGATATTGAGGAAGACCATAACAGCCAGCAGCCATAATCCCGAGCCTTACTTGATAATACTCACGAACTAAGCAACTTATTGCGTATCTTGCAAGGGAACCATTTGCATACCTCAATATGTCGCCTACATTTTCCATCAGAACGTATCTTGGCTTCAAAAAGCTAATAATTTCCATAAAGACTACAATTTGATAATTCCTTTCATCTTCCAAAGGAGATTCAAAATTTCTATGGCGATTATGACCACTTATTCCTTGGCATGGAGGACCACCACATATGATATCAACATCACCCTGAAACATAAACACAATAATACATATAAAAAATAAATAAATCATCTTCAATAAGTAAAAAATAATTTGCTTCCACAATAATTAGAACATACCGGACGAGGTAAGATTTTTGCCTTGCATCCCTTATGGACAAACTCACGGATCTTATCCTGGCATTTTCTGAGCAAATGAAAATAAATTACCACCAATTTAGCATATTGAATACACATTTATAGTACAAATACTTAAAAGATTACCTTAACCCCTGAATTGGTTCCCATGTATCATCACTTGGACCATATCCAGCCCAACGAACCTAAAAACGTTATTTCCAGAAACCTAACTTCAGATATGTGATTCAGATCTAATAGAGTGATATCATGATATAATTATGCATACCTTGAATTTGAGCTCACGCTTGTTAGTTCCATCGAGGTCACTGTAACATATATCCACCAGTTTTTCAACTTCATATTCATCTTTCGTGGCAATACTGTCAGCTTTTGAGGGTGTAACATCGTCCTGTGATCCTGCGAACATGGGATCATGACTGTCTGTTTTCTCCGCCTTGACCTTATACTTTTTGCAGAGCTTGTCCCACTCCTTTATAAGGTCAAGAAAATCCTCAGCATATTCATTTCTAATCTGTAAAACACGAACTGTAATTATCAAATGCATTCAATTTTGGGTTCGTTAAAAAGATTTCAGTAAAGATGAGATGCTACTTACTTGTGTCTCTGGATGGTTTAATCTTAAACTTTCACACGCACATTTATTGGCATCTACAGCCCATTTCTACATATTAAGAGGGATGGCAAAGTGATTATTAAGCCGTAAAATTCAAGATAATAATTAAAGGTAGCATGTCATATCTTACTGTGGATAGATCTACACCGGATAGTTTTGCTCCAAAACACAATCCTGTTGACATTCCACCACAGCCGGAATATAAATCTAATAGGGTCAACTCTGATTTGTGGGATTTACATCTAGTTAGTGATCCATTTATGCTAGTGCCGATGCTTCCATTACTGTGGATTTCCTCCTTGCCGATGCTTCCATTACTGTGGATTTCCTCCTTGCCGATGCTTCCATTACTGTGGATTTCCTCCTTGCCGATGCTTCCATTGCTGTGGATTTCCTCCTTCTTGTCAGAAGAGGACACACAGCAATTATTTGAAGAAACATCTGCAATACCCTTAATATGTCAGACACTTTTCTGGTAGAATCTAAAATAGACGATGAGAAAATAAAGAAAAAATAAATAAAAAAAATAAAAAATAAATAAATAACCGACTACTTACCATCTTTTATAGTAGAAAATGTGGAGTAATTTATGTTGTATTCCATGTCATAGTAGAAATCACATTTTGGAATAGACTTCAAATTTATCTGCCAAATAACAAGACATTTAACCACAATGTTAGAGCATGCTAGTGGAGAATATGGAGGTGTTTGGCATTGTATTTTCATTTCACAAATAACAAGTTCCTGGTGTTTAGGTACAATCAATCTGATTCTGTGTATCGGATTATTTAGGGATCAAAGTCAAATTATCACAAATTGTACATTACTTTCAAAGTAGTTGCAACAAAACCAATTATAATCATTTAATAATGTACGGGCCATTTTACAAGTGAATCCCAAAAGAATATACAATATGTGCCAAACACTTTAACAGCTGATTTTATGATTATCCTTCGGAATTTAAGTACAAATTTTAACTTACACCAGGGGCTACTTTGAGTATTTTCACTTTTGAGACAATGCAATCTAACGGATTGTCATTCATTAAGGTAGAATAGAACACTCGCTTCTTGTCGTTAGATGTTGCTGCGTCCTTTATTACCTGAATTACATGCGCATAACCAATTTACATGTTAAAAAGTAATGTTGGCATAAAATGACAGACTTTAATGCCTATAGAAAAGTATACTGAGTATCCTTACTGTGTCTTCAGCTCTGAAGAACCATTGAACTCGAAAATATTCTTCATCTGTGTTTGTTTTAAAAAATTCAAGTATCCTACCAACATGATCATGTCCCTCTTCTTCACCCTGAAAGAAAATTAAAAACATAAATGACTCGTGGCAACTTCAAATTTGATTTAGTAAATCCTTAAAAATGATAAAGACATGCAAAACCCGATGATTCATTGTTTGGAAAACATTTAACTATGTCTGGAGGAAGGAAAATTTTACCTTTACAATTGCACAATCACCAAGATCAAAGACATGTGTCGAAATCTTAGCTTGAAGATAATGACATTTCACATTCAAAATCAACTCGTCATCATCGTCCTCGCTATTGATCCTGCATCATAGACTTTTTAGTTAACAAGAAATTATATGTTCAAAACTGCAAATGATACTATATGCATGGATAGAGTGAATACTAACTTGGTTGTCGGGTAGCGTCCTTTTCTTTTGAGTCCCTACATGATTCCAGACAAATGACAGTTCATCAGATTAATGGGTACGAGTAAACGAAATACATGTGATCCCTTTTCCGCAACAAAATAAATCAGTAAAGAAAGTAGTATCCTGCCAGCAAACTCTGCACAAACTTTGGCTATTTCTGGAAAAACTCGTGCCAACCACCACAAATCCAAAATTTACAACCATTTCTTTTAATAGTTAAAAACATTTGAGGTAAGGCACATTCTCATTACTGCAAATAGCCTATTCATTCACCATATATACTTAAAAACAAATACTACTATAACTATACTAATCTAAACGGTATATGAACAGCACTCAAAAGTGCAGGTACATTATCATCACTATGCTTATGAAACCTATTTAAATTCAAGGATTAACCATCAAGATCAACTAACCACAAAAATCATCTGTACTAAACACCAACCGTAACAAACCGTCCCACATTGGTATAAGATAAGACATATCACATATGATCCCCGTATAAGTCTACAATAATGGGCTACTAATATCTTCTAGAAGGTATCCGAGTAGTCTATTGATTTCGGCTTTGGTAAAATAAATTTTCATAATTGGTAAAGTGATACAAATCTACAAAAAGTTCAAAAACAATGTACAATAACAAAGACTTTGATAATTAAGGCGAGATTTCATTTAATAGTAAAGGGGTCTAGTGCATGTAGATTTATGTACACCATAATACAAACATTATATACTAATACATTCTAAGAGCGAATTCCCGACATCCTAGCATCAATAAAACAACACACAAAAACCATCCCTAACTTTCGTAATTGGTAAAAACACAATGTACAATAAAAAAAACACGGATACCTCGATATCGTAACGCAACGGCCATCTTCGCCTCGCCTCCTCATCCGAAACCGGATCCCCAATCAAAAAAGACACACGCTCACCACCATCATTAAATTCAACACCAACTAAACTAGTCGTAATCTTAGCCTTCTTTTTCGCAGGAGCTTTATCCGAGCCACCCTCTACGGAGTAACCACATTCAACTAATCTTGGAGAGCGTCGGCGAAGGGAATGCAGTTGGGGGGTTGGTTGAGTTGGTGGTGTTGGTTGTGACGGAGATGGTGATGGTGGTGGTGGTAATGGTGGTAATGGGGGTGGTTGGGAAGTGGGGGCCTCGCCGTTATCAGCCACCATCTCCTCTCCTCCGGTTGAGAGAAGGGTTTATTGGAAAATAGAATATGTGACAAGTGTAAGTGTAGGTGTTATGCTTGTTTGTTTGGCTTGTTTTAGATGTGGTCAAAGGCATGCGCTATGTTTTGTTTTTCAAAATATATTTCACATTTTACCCACTCCTTTGGAATCTTATAATTAAATATTCAAATTTGCTAACCTTACTCTTAAGTAGGGGTGAGCAAATGGATCGGATGGACCGGACCGACCGACAAAAATGATCGGACCGAGACCGGACCGATCACATTCGGTGTTCGGTCCGGTCTCGGTCTAGGGTTTTTCATAATTTTGGTCTCGGTCCGGTTCGGTCCGACTTAAAAACCGGACATTTAGCCTATCTGGACCGAGACCGAACCGGACCGACCACATTCGGTCCGGTCTCGGTCTAGGTTTTTTGCCGGATTCGGTCCGGTCCGTTTTTCGCCCGATGAGCACCCTTACTCTTAAGGGGGGGCTATGCTTCTATAGATGCAATTAGGGTATCATATGGGTCAACTTGACTCGACCTGAACCCGATAAAAACAATATATAGTTAGGTTGATTCGGGTTTGATATATCTAATCGGGTTTATCGGGTTCTAATAATGAAACTACAACTCGACAAGTGTCTACTTCAGTTATCTTTAAAACGTGACATATGCGGATTCCCTCTCATCATGTTTACCTATCAATGTTTTCACTTATGCTGATCATATTTGTAGGTCTATTTAAGCCTAAAAAATCGTTTAAAGCTAACTGTAGTGGTGACCATCAATAGACCAAGGACACCACTGTCACATCAGCTTTGTCTCTGACAACTTCATGACCAACTTAGTGTAATAAGATGATCAAAGACACCACCAAAAATATACCTTACAAAAACAATTAAATAAACACACTTCACACAAACCACTGGTCACATAAGCGACCAACTTCTCATTGTTTTTCTTGCATGCGACACATCCCCAATCCCAATGGGGGGGTGTAATGGCTGGGAGTGCTTGGTGATGATACGTTGATTCACGGGTCCAAATGACAAGTCTTAATCGTCGAACACGTGGACCTGTTTATCTGTATCACTCAAGAAACAAGAGGTATCATTATAATGTATACGGGACTTTCTCCCCATAATACACTCCGATGATCAAGTCAATATCAGATATCAAAAATAATATATATGCAGCAGCAGGGGAGAGTGTGAAATGTTTGAAATAACATATATGTTAGACACTAGTATTATAGATTTATGTAATCGGAATGTATTGTATAAATTCAGGAAATGTTAGTGAAGGTTTTTTATGATATCAATGACTTAGCATTGTTCCTATTTATAGGAGTATAAAGTCTTGAGAATGTACAACTTTACCTAGCTTGGCATGTTATAAATGTAAACAATACAATGTTTACTCGACTAAAATAGTGTTGCACATACGAGCTTTGTCCCATACCTGGTTTCCCATTTCTTTAATATCCGTGCATCTCAAGCAGATACATTCAAGATGCAAATGCAATAGTATTTTTAATATAATACTTGTGAAGATATAACATGCTTATTAAATGTAATTCAGTAATATATTTAATATAATATATGTGGGGTATAGTATGCTTATTAAGCCCCCTAGTTTGTACATGTTAAATGTAGACACAACATGTATAAACTAATCATGCTTCATTTTTGTCAATCATTTTGGAAGTGTACTGCTTTGTGCAATTATGTTTTGCCATTTTTTAAGTGGTCATGCCACTTTGCACTTTTAGCTATTTTTTGCTATTTATCCCTATAGAGTCGGGATATTGTATTTGTCCGGACCATTTTATCTAACTTCATTTTAAGCTTTTGCATAATAGCAATTTATCCTTTTAACATCAGGAGATTTTCATTGAAGTGACTATGCCACTTTTGCGCGATGAGGTTTCGCGTCTTTGTTGTAGACGTGCCACTTTGCGTGATAGGTTTTGCGTCTTTGTAAGCAATATAGCTATTATCCCTTTAATAGCGGGATATTGTACTGGTTAGGACCTTTTCGCCTTGCTGTATATTAAGCTTTGCGTATTAGCTATTTTTACCTTTTCATCCCTTCAATGTCGGGATATCATAATTGAAGCGGGCATGTTACTTTTGCGTGATGAAGTTTCACGTCTTTAGACTGGATATTCCACTTTGCGTGATTATTTATCACGTCTTTTGTAGATATTGCCTATGCCTGATGAGTTTATCTTGCTACTTTTCACCTGCATGATCATGTGGCCGGTTCAATTCCTAAACAAAATATAAAACTTCTTTTTGGCAGGAGCTTTATCCGAACCAGCCTCTCCGGAGTTACCGCATTCAACTAATCTTGGAGACCTTTGGCGAAGGGAATGCAGTTGGGGCGTAGGTTGAGTTGGTGTTGGTTGTGACGGAGATGATGGTGGTAATGGTAGTAATGGGGTGGTTGGGAAGTGGGGGCCTCGCCGTTATCAGCCACCATCTCCTCTCCTTCGGTTGAGAAATGGTTTATTGGAAAATAGAAAGTGACAAATGTGAGTGTAGGTGTTGCTTGTTTGGGTTATTTTAGATGTTGTCAAATGCATGCGCTATTTTTTGTTTTTCAAAATATATTTCACATTTGCCCAATCTTTTTTGGGTTCTTTCTTTTAAAATTGGGATTATGCATCTCGAGGCCGCCTGATTATTTTTACCAATCGCGTTTTAATTCTTGTTGGAAATTTGTGCCAGTTCAAGAATAAATCTGACTTTAACATATTACGTAGTGAAACAATAAAATTAAAATTTTAAAATGTAAAAGATTGATTAAATTGTTATAAATCATTTTTCGACTAAATAAATTTGCACTTAAATAATGGTTAAAACTGATAGTTATTTTAATAGTTATGTGTGTTGTTTTAGTATGCTATATTTAGCTTTATTCTTATTGTTTTAAAGATTTCGAAGAAAATTATTCGGAATTATCATAAACGAAAGCAAACATATAAATAAGTGGTCTATAAGTTAGTTTTAATAAATTTGTGGCCTAAAAAAACTTTTTAATACTTTGGTAGGCTCCCAAGAGTTAGATTCAAATGAGAAGAAAAATTAAAATGAGAATATTGATTAAAAAAAAAAAAAAAAAAAAAAAAAAAAAAAAAACTCCACAAATTTCATATGCACTTACTAAAATAAGTGCATCTTCTCTTAATATTATCTCTTTTATTTAAAATGTGTGGTTAGAAATCCTTCTTATTATTCTCATCTTATTTTTTCTTCTCACATGATCCTTTCCCAGCCTCCCAATACTTAATCCCTTTAAAACTTCTACTCCAACTTTATCTCTTACTCCCTCTATGTCAAAATAATTGTCCACCGACAAAAACACGCAGCATAATAAAAATATCATCATTACAATTGTATTTTTCTTACTTTTTGCACAATGACACTTTTACCCTTAGCCAATTAATTTATAACTTCTTTAAAGCTTATAATAATAACCTCAAGTGAAAGTAATATGGTAAACTTGATCAATAATTCAATATTCCTTATCTTTTATTTAGAAGTGAACAATTAAATTGAAGCAAACTAAAAAAAATGTGGACAATAAATATATGACATTGAGAGTACAATAGCTAAAATGATTACTTCATCGGGTATAATCCTTTTATAAAAATAATATATAACTAAAATGATTAATAATTCGTAATCCTAACATTATCTCTACTTCATTCATCTTTATGACAAACGAGGTGGTCAACCAGCGCTTCGCGGCGGGCTGTTTAGCCAAAGAAGCATTCAATGATTGGTTTTGGAAAGTAGCATTTCATGCTATGTATTATTGCAAATTATGAATTAAACTACAACATTCATCGAGAGTATATATTAAAAGTACAAAGCTATCCTATTATATATATTCTAATAAGGGGTAAGTGCCCCGTTGTAATTAACTCTTTACACCAAAGGTATTACAATAATATTAAGGCCCAATATGTGGCTGTAGTTTAGTTGGTACAAACTTTCACTATACATAGTACATACTTTTCAAAATCCTATTGGTATAAACTAAACGGGTACTATTCATCCGTTCCGTAAAAGCACTGTTTGAAGCACTGTTCACGCGCTAATTACCCCGTTATGTCCACTGTTCATCTTCGTAATAGAGCTGTAAGCATTGTTGGTTAACTACTGCTGGATAAATCTCCCTCTACAACCATTCATTCTTTCTTATCTTTATGCACTACAAACTTCCTTCATCACTTTATCTACCACAAATATCACCATCATCATCTGGAAGAAGACACAAAAAAAAAAGGGAATCTTTACAAAAATATTCTTCTTACACAGGTATGCACATCAATTTTTGTTGTGTATTTTCTTATTGTACCTATATAACTTCATGTGCCTTTTTCCCTTGCTTTTGTTGGTTAAAATCTGACTTTATGCAGCTACAAAATCCCAATTGAATCGAATTAGGTTTTTTTTTATTATTATTATTATTATTATTATTATTATTATTATTATTATTATTATTATTATTATTATTTTGTTTGTTTGGGGATTGTTGTTATAGTTTGTGTCGTTTCTGTGTTAATTTTCGCTCCAATTCAATCTAATTAGGTTTTTTTAGGGTTTAGTGTTAATTACAGATTTCCCATAAATGGTCCATAAGATTTAGGGTTTCGATTAAATTTTAGGCTTCTTATGAAATCAGGGGTGTTTGGGATTGGGGTTCAGATCAGGGTTATTATGAAATTAAGTGATTAGGGTTAATGGGGTTGCCTAATTAGATTTGCCATTATCGCAGGTGTGTCGTGACAGGAAGTGACCTTATATGTTACTATAAATCGTGGGCGCAAATATATTGGCCACGATTGCAATTACCATCGGATATAATAGATATAGATGGTTTGATTGATGATTGTGCCGTTCACTTGGCTCTAATGATTGTTTAAATATGTTGTTTTTGTACAGAACGTGGAAGGATGGTAGAGTGCAACAAACACTTGCCTCAGCAAGGTACGATTTGCACAGAGATGGCAATAATATCTGGACTGCTGCAGGTATAGAAGTTCAATCTTTTTATCGAATACAACTGATGCAGTCAATGATGTAACTGCATTCGATATTTTTTTGTTTATTTATACTCCGTATTTGTTATGCTTATTTTATTTTTAATTTGCGTTGATTTGCAAATTCACTTTTTATATGTTATCATGTTGCTGAATATAGGATCTTGAAAATGAAAAAGCGTCACGACCGGAAGCAGCATGGTTAGTTGCATGTGAAATGGAGCCATCAGCTATGGTTGTGCCTACAGGACCCAATTGCGCATCAAACATGATTTTTCAGGTGTAGTTTTCCCACACTCATCACCCTATATTCACATCTTATTTGTTCGCGAGGGTTTACTAATTTGTTTCAATTTACGCTAAGATCATAGGTCCAAAAAAATCAGGAAGCTGGGAATCACGACTCCCTCAATGGCTCCAATTCATAAAGTTGGACAGGATATCAATTTGTGGAACTGATGTTATTAATGACTACTTACTTGAATAAACAGATAACGAAATAAATGATCCAGTCAAATGAGTTATTCCACCATAGCCACATAGCAATCTCAAACTATTTGGCTATTTATCAGGTACTTTTTTTTAAGGCTTTATGTTTGATTCTTGGGACTTCAAGTTTGTAGCACATTCAAACATCTCTGTCCTTTAGCAGGATATCACACCACAATTGTTAAAGTTACTTGGTGAAAAAATAGAACTCGCCGAGTGGTCGACAAATAATGGGTAATGGGCGGGTTCCAGAAGAAGGTGGTGCACAGAGGGGTTTTGCGAATTCAGATGCTTCCAGGTTTGAAGTCACATGTCCGAGTCCATTGATCAAACTTTAGACAAAGACGACGCATAGGAGGAGACGGAGGAGCTCACAAACAGGTAACAGGATCTATGAAGGTGATTTTAGACTGAATTTTTAAGTTGGCTTTGTCTTGATTAGTTTCTAATCAGTTTTGTCTTTGATTTGTGAATGAATATTTTGCAATATTGTATTAACTTAAATACCTGATACTTATAATATGGCAATAGTATCGTGTCAACTGGCATTGTGTACTAACTTATGAAAGGAAAATGAAGATGTGAATCATATTTAGGTGTACTGAAGTAAAATGTGTAGATATTCGAGCATTACAATTTCAAATCAATAGATAGTCGCTTATCGTGTTTGCATATAGTGATCATATAGATACATTGGGTCATTCTACTCTTAAGGGTGTTAATGTTTCAATGCATATAATATTAAAGTTGGCTACAAAGGAAACGGGTCAAACGTGCTCAACGAGTTAAAAATGTTGGCAGATCAACGTAACCGCGCTTTAAATTTTACCATTTTGTTTTGCCATTTATAACCGATCCAGCTCTTTTGTTATTCTTTAATGTAATCAAAGCTACCATCTTTTAATTTAATAATGCTTTTGGGTATTTTTCAGGTAATCTCGCATTGTGCCATTAGTGATAATAAAATTAGCGAGTGCCTACTTGCGACCACGGTGACTAAATGGCGGTGCTTTCTTATCTTGAATTCTTTTCAACAAGAATCCAGGTACTAAATCAATTAAAGTGTGGTGTAACGGTTCTGTTTTGTGTTTGTGTTTCTATTTCGCTATCACTGCCATGTTGATAATCGTTGTTGTTCAAAAAAGGTGTTCCCTGAAAATATTTTATACAGTTAGGGAGTGTTTGGTAGCTGTTTTTCGATATAATTACTTCCCAAACACTCTGTTACTATCTATTTACACACTATTTCCTATACGCCTTATTTATAATAAGCAGGGGGTGTTTCTTTAGGCTTATTTTATTTCATCTTAAGCATCGGCATATTTTCAAATCTATCTACTTATATAAGCATTTTATATAGGTGTCTTGAATCATGGCGAAACAGGGTCTGAAATTTTGTGCGTTTGAGTTCTCAAATGGGCGCTGAAGCGTGTAGGTTTAGGGGATGAAAGTGGGTACGTTTGGAGGCTAAAATGGGTGACTTTGGGGGGCTGAAATGGGTGTGGGTTTGTAGCCGCAAAGGGGTGGGTGTGGGGGCTGAAATCGGGATGTGTAGGGGCTAAATCAGGGGATGAAAAGGATGGANGTAGGTTTAGGGGATGAAAGTGGGTACGTTTGGAGGCTAAAATGGGTGACTTTGGGGGGCTGAAATGGGTGTGGGTTTGTAGCCTCAAATGAGTGGGTTTGGGGGCTGAAATCGGGATGTGTAGGTGCTAAATCAGGGGATGAAAAGGATGGACTTGGGCGCTGGAATGGTCGCTGAAGTGGGTGCGTTTCGATGCCAAAATGGGACTGAAATGGGTGCGTTAGGGGCTGAAGTGGGGGCTGTAATGGTTGGTTTACGTCTGAGAAAAGGTGCTACAAGATGATGGTTGGTCACTATCCAACATCTAGCTGTTATGATTATCAGTGTCCAGGTTTCAATTTGCAGGCTTTCTCTATTATATATCGCATCATTAAGTTTATAGTTAAAGTGAACAAAATAACAAACACT
Source organism: Artemisia annua (assembly GCA_014162995.1). Classification (NCBI taxonomy): domain Eukaryota; kingdom Viridiplantae; phylum Streptophyta; class Magnoliopsida; order Asterales; family Asteraceae; genus Artemisia; species Artemisia annua. The sequence goes on from LBNU01010552.1 coordinate 151,643, forward strand.
TAGGATCAAGACCATCTTTAAGTTTTCAGATGGGTCAGATTGCGATAACTAGCATGGTTATCAGATAACATAACTTAGAAATTGCGTAATGTGCAAGTCCAGTAAGCTGTTTAATAGGTCAAAAAAAGAAGTTTTATAATGGGTGATACCAGGTTGTATTTCATGTGAGCTTAAAACACTTTTGTACTTTAAACTTTGTTAATGCCATTATGCAGCCAGGAGAAATATAAAATAGTAACATAATTGTAAACCATAGCGTCATTAATATTATTACTTAAACATTTGATTACAATTGTATGCTGCAAATGAAAATAAATCTTAGGAAAATTACTTTTTCAATGTTTATTGTTACATTGCAACTATAGCTGCGATTAGTATTATTGTGCAGGCCATATACAGTAACTAATGAGTGCCATTTGATGTGTTAGGAATGAGTGCAAAAAGGTGCTAAACATGCGGACAAAGAGATGTATGTGAAGACGAACATGGATAATGCTGTTAGAGGATATGCTAGGGATATAAAGAAGTTGTGCCACCAGTATCTTTGTTGCTACAATAATTATAAGTGTATTATGTGTCAAATAGCCTTCTATGCGTTCATGTTCAGCATGTTTGTGGAATTACTTAAGAATCCAAAATTCTCCAATATTACATGTCATGAAATGTTTTAAAGTATTTGTAACTTGATTGTGGCTTCAATCATCTGATATGATTATGTTTACAGACTAATAATCATTTTGAACATACCACATACATAAACACCCTGGAATGAATTCATTTTATAACGAAACACATGTATCCAAAAAAAATTATGCAAACAAACCCGCAGCAACGCGCGGGCTACCATACTCGTTTGATCGAAATGGTACTATAATTATAGTGCCATCTCTAGTTACATTTCATGCTCAATCGTAAGTAAATACATGTAAAAAATTAGCAACTACCATCTCTATAGTATGTGTCAGTGTTATTGAAGTCGAGCCTTTGAACCATATTCTCTGAGCCAAGCTTGTGCAGTGTCCTCCATTTTATCAAGCTGCACTATATAATAATCACTTGACCGTAAAATTGTGTAACAGTTGAGTATTACATATTTTATAATACTAAAGTAAGAATGAAATCATCAACTAAACTATTTCATGTACAAAGAATATGTTCCTGGGTACATTGGAGCAAGTTATATTTGCAAATGTGTTCATACTATCGTAAATTGGGCTGCAAGCTCAAATTAGGGGTGTCTTTCTGGAAGCTTTTCATTAATTTAAACAAACATATACGCCATAACAGTCGCCCATTAAACTATATTGTTAAACCCATGGGACCTGTTTTAATACCCACCGAAAAACTATATTCTTAAGCACCTAATAGTTACCCATTTTACCTATGTGACCCATACTTCCATACATCTAGAAATTATCCTATATAGTCTAAAGAAAAGAAACATATTAACCCAAAGCAACACCAAAAGAAGCATTTTATAGAACTTGACCCGATTTTAAATGCGTTCTTTTAAAAAGGGTAAGTTGGTGTAAATGTTTAAGAGTTATTCAACATTCCTTATTTTTTTTCTGCAATCATATTTCATATATGATTGGCTTATATTATAAATAGAGATGAATGATTATAAAGGATACCTTACGTAATTATTGTAGTCCCTAATAACAATGAAAGGGGATTTAGGGCATAAAGAAAATCAATTGTATCTTTATCTTAATCCTGAAAGCATACCACCACCAAAAGGGACAAAGTATGCAAAAATTAGAATGTACATATGCAAAAATTAGAATGTACCTGATCAGGGTCAATACCTTTAAGTCGAATTCAAAACATGGAACGCAAGACTATAAACTCAAATGAATAGCAGACCTCTTTGTTTTACGGGACAAATCGCATCGAAACTATTCCTACAGGCCTTCTGGTTTTACACAATATTTTGCACTTTAGTATTGCACACAACAAATAGCATGTGCCCCTTTGAATACTGCACAAAAGAGTAGCAGGTTCCCACAAAATTACCCCAAAGCTGTAAACATCCGGCTTCTCATTTGAAGATTCAGCACGAAGAACTTCCGGTGCCATCCACTCAGGTTGTTTTCCCCACCTGATCAAAAATGTATAATTCTTATTAGACTTATACTCAAAAAGTAGTCTGTTACACATAATACTTGATGAAAACATGATTTATTTGTTTAACGCATAATACCACATTACTTATTGTCCCCACCTAGGCTTCGATAACCTGTAAGACCCCAAAAAATAACAGCTTTGAAACTATTCAATTCTATATACGAAATTTAAAGCAATCCTAGACATGGTTTGTAATCCTCTAATTTTAAAGCCAAACAACACAAAGTAATCCAAATAATCAAACTAAAAACAAACATACGTTAAACAATCGAATCAGAAATGCAACTGAGATCCCGACAGCAAACATCAGAAATGCAAGCTACCCCAAATCACAAAAAAGAATGTGAATAAGATATCCGATTAAACGATGGCAACACATTAGCGCTCATGGATCAATCACGTATCTCTAATAACATCATATATAATCTAACAGCTTATGAAAAGGAAATTTATAAAACATCACAGCTCAACTCATTTGACCACATTTCATTTTAAGTATCATATGGTCCGTAGTACTATTTTGGATTGCAACAGTTTAAGATCCAATAATTTTAGCACTCATTAGTAAAAAACACTCAATCACAACTTACAGGCAAAAAAACATTTCATCAAACACTTGATCAACATCCCACAACTACATTGTGTCACCAAATACAATAAACTTAACAATATAACACTCTCAAAAGAGGTTAAGAAGCGATAAAGCTTTACCTTTTTCCGAAAAAATCCTTTATTTGATTACTCTGAGCAATCCTAAATTCGGCCACAAAGTCTGAAAAAAATGCATCGAATCCCCCACATAAAGTAAACACAAAGTAACCACAAATCGGTAAAGAAAATAATAAAGAATCACATACATTCGATAAAAAATCCGTAGCAGCGAAACTTCATCCTTTTTTTGCAATTCATTCATCCTGCTGAAAATAGTTGGAACCTGCAACTAAACATAAAACCATGAATAAAAAATACAAACTTTTTAAAAAAAAATTAAGAGTAATAAAAAAAATGAAGAACCATAGATCAGTTTGTGTGTGCGCTTTTGAAGAATCCAGAAGGACCTTCATCTATCTAAAAGGGTGTGGTTAAAAAAACCCAGCAACTGTAGAGGGTAACAACTGGCAGTCACAAAGCAACCCAAAACAAATATGTGGCTAGAAGGAAGGTAAACACGGTAGGTAGACACAAATGGCACTCAAAGAACCACATATCGATTAAAATAATAAAGTTCCTGTACACTCCCTCACAGGAAACTGTAGCTCTACAGTTCTCTCTCTCTCTTTTTTTTATTTTTTTTCTTTTTTGGATCGGATGCCGGCTAATCGCCGGTGGATTCACCACCCATTCGGATCCTCTAGGAAAGAAGCAATTGTGAGTGAAGGTCTACAGGACGGATTGGGTAGGAAAATGAGATATTAGAAAATGGGCCTTAAAATAACCCGAAAACAAAGGGCAACTACAAAAGGGCTTATGAGCCCCCTTTTTGTTATATTGATATAATGTTATATATATATATATATATATATATATATATATATATATATATATATATATATATATATATATATATATATATATATATATATATATATATATATATATATATATATATATATATATATATATATATATATATATATATATATATATATATATATATATATATATATATATATATATATTATATATATATATATATATATATATATATATATATATATATATATATATATGTATATATACATATATATATATAAAAGTCCAAAACTTACAACCATTTCTTTTAATAGTTAAAAACATTTGAGGTAAGGCACATTCTCATTACTACAAATACAGTATTCATTCACCATATATGCTTAAAAATATATACTACTATACTAATCTACACGGTATCGTCACTATGCTTATGAAACCTATTTAAATTCAAGGAGTAATCATCAAGATCAATTAACCATATGCACAAGTGCAATTTCCTAAGCGGAATGTGCACACCACCAATACATCCTTAATAATGCATACCATACTACCATAGGTTTTTTAAGTTGTACTTTAGCGGCATATGCATCAATTTTACTAATTATCTGTACACCAAAATACTATCTTTTTAAAATACTACCCATGACCGGATTTTCTAGACCACAAAAACCGTCAATACCAAAACACCAACCGTAACAAACCGTCCCACATTGGTATAAGATACGACATTTGATCCCCGTATAAGTCTACAATAATGGGCTACTAATATTTTTGAGAATGGTATCCAAGTAGTCTATTGATTTCGGCTTTGGTAACATAAATTTTCATAACTGATAAAGTGATCTAAATCTACAAAAACAATGTACAATAAAAAAGACTTTGATAACTAAGGCGAGATTTCATTTAATAGTAAAGGGGTCTAGTGCATGTAGATTTATGTACACCATAATACAAACATTATATACTAATACATTCTAAGCGCGAATTCCCGACATCCTAGCATCAATAAAACAACGCACAAAAACCATCCCTAACTTTCGCAATTCGTAAAAACACAATGTACAATAAAAAAAAACACGGATACCTCGATATCGTAACGCAACGGCCATCTTCGCCTCGCTTCCTCATCAGAAACCGGATCCCCAATCAAAAAAGACACACGCTCACCACCATCATTAAATTCAACACCAACTAAACTAGTAGCAATCTTAGCCTTCTTTTTCGCAGGAGCTTTATCCGAGCCACCCTCTACGGAGTAACCACATTCAACTAATCTTGGAGAGCGTCGGCGAAGGGAATGCAGTTGGGGGGTTGGTTGAGTTGGTGGTGTTGGTTGTGACGGAGATGGTGATGGTGGTGGTGGTAATGGTGGTAATGGGGGTGGTTGGGAAGTGGGGGCCTCGCCGTTATCAGCCACCATCTCCTCTCCTCCGGTTGAGAGAAGGGTTTATTGGAAAATAGAATATGTGACAAGTGTAAGTGTAGGTGTTATGCTTGTTTGTTTGGCTTGTTTTAGATGTGGTCAAAGGCATGCGCTATGTTTTGTTTTTCAAAATATATTTCACATTTTACCCACTCCTTTGGAATCTTATAATTAAATATTCAAATTTGCTAACCTTACTCTTAAGTAGTAGGGTGAGCAAACGGACCGGATGGAACGGACCGACCGACAAAAACCGACCGGACCGATTACATTCGGTGTTCGGTCCGGTCTCGGTCTACGGTTTTTCATAATTTCAGATCGAGACCGGCTCGGTTCGGCGGCTTAAAAACCGGACATTTAGCCTATCTGGACCGAGACCGAACCAAACTGGACCGAGACTGGACCGACCACATTCGGTCCGGTCTCGGTCTATGTTTTTTGCCGGATTCGGTTTTTCTCGGTCTGGTCCAGTTCGTTTTTCGCCCGATGAGCACCCTTACTCTTAAGTGGGGGGCTATGCTTCTATAGATGCAATTAGGGGTGTCATATGGGTCAACTTGACCCGACCTGAACCCGATAAAAACAATATATAGTTAGGTTGATTCGGGTTTGATATATCTAATCGGGTTTATCGGGTTCTAATATGAAACTACAACTCGACAAGTGTCTACTTCAGTTATCTTTAAAACGTGACATATGCGGATTCCCTCTCATCATGTTTACCGATCAATGTTTTCACTTAGTGTAATAATATGATCAAACCACCAACAATATACCTTACAAAAACAATTAAATAAACATACTTCACACAAACCACTGGTCACATAAGCGACCGACTTCTCATTGTTTTTCTTGCATGTGACGCATCCCCAATCCCAATGGGGGAGGTGTAATGGCTGGGAGTGCTTGGTGATGATACGTTGATTCACGGGTCCAAATGACAAGTCTTAATCGTCGAACACGTGGACCTGTTTATCTGTATCACTCAAGAAACAAGAGGTATCATTATAATGTATACGGGACTTTCTCCCCGTAATACACTTCGATGATCAAGTCAATATCAGATATCAAAAATAATATATATGCAGCAGCAGGGGAGAGTGTGAAATGTGTGAAATAACATATATGTTAGAACTAGTAGTATTATAGATTGATGTAATGGGAATGTATTGTATAAATTCAGGAAATGTTAGTGAAGGTTTTTTGTGATGTCAATGACTTAGCATTGTTCCTATTTATAGGAGTATAAAGTCTTGAGAATGTATAACTTTACCTAGCTTGGCATGTTGTAAATGTAAACAATACAATGTTTACTCGATTAAAATATATGTGTTGCACATACGAGCTTTGTCCCATACCTGGTTTCCCATTTCTTTTAATATCCGTGCATCTCAAGTAGATACATTCAAGATGCAAATGCAATAGTATTTTTAATATAATACTTGTGAAGATATAGCAGGCTTATTAAATGTAATTCAGTAATATACTTAATATAATATATGTGGGGTATAGTATGCTTATTAAGCCCCTAGTTTGTACATGTTAAATGTAAATACAACATGTATAAACTAATCATGCTTCATTTTCCTCAATCATTTTGGAAGTGTATTGCTTTGTGCAATTATGTTTTGCCGTTTTTTAAGTGGTCATGCCACTTTGCACTTTTAGCTAATTTTTGCTATTTATCCCTTTAGAGTCGGGATATTGTATTTGTTCGGACCATTTTATCTAACTTCATTTTAAGCTTTTGCATAATAGCAAATTATCCTTTTAATGTCAGGAGATTTTCATTGAAGTGACTTTGCCACTTTTGCGCGATGAGGTTTCGCGTCTTTGTTGTAGACGTGCCACTTTGCGTGATAGGTTTCGCGTCTTTGTAAGCAATATAGCTATTATCTCTTTAATAGCGGGATATTGTATTGGTTAGGACCTTTTCGCCTTGCTGTATATTAAGCTTTGCGTATTAGCTATTTTTAGCCTTTCATCCCTTTAATGTCGGGATATCATAACTGAAGCGGGCATGTCACTTTTGCGTGATGAAGTTTCACGTCTTTAGACTGGATATTCCACTTTGCGTGATTATTTATCACGTCTTTTGTAGATATTGCCTATGCCTGATGAGTTTATCTTGCTACTTTTCACCTGCATGATCATGTGGCCGGCTCAATTCCTAAACAAAATATAAAACTTCTTTTTGGCAGGAGCTTTATCCAAACCAGCCTCTCCGAAGTTACCGCATTCAACTAATCTTGGAGACCCTTGGCGAAGGGAATACAGTTGGGGCGTAGGTTGAGTTGGTGTTGGTTGTGACGGAAATGATGGTGGTAATGGTAGTAATGGGGGTGGTTGGGAAGTGGGGGCCTCGCCGTTATCAGCCACCATCTCCTCTCCTCCGGTTGAGAAAGGGTTTATTGGAAAATAGAAATTGACAAGTGTGAGTGTAGGTGTTGCTTGTTTGGGTTATTTTAGATGTGGTCAAAGGCATGCGCTATTTTTTGTTTTTCAAAATATATTTCACATTTGCCCAATCTTTTTTAGGTTCTTTTTTTTAAAATTGGGATTACGCATCTCGAAGCCGCCTAATTATTTTTACCAATCGTGTTTTAATTCTTGTTGGAAATTTGTACCAGTTCAAAGAATAAAGCTGACTTTAACATATTACGTAGTGAAACAATAAAATTAAAATTTTAAAATGTAAAAGATTGATTAAATTGTTATAAATCATTTTTCGACTAAATAAATTTGCACTTAAATAATGGTTATATTTTACATTTTAATAGTTATGTGTGTTGTTTTAGTATGCTATATTTAGCTTTATTCTTATTGTTTTAATGATTTCGAAGAAAATTATTCGGAGTTATCATAAACGAAAGCAAACATATAAATAAGTGGTCTATAAGTTAATTTTAATAAATTTGTGGCCTAAAAAAACTTTTTAATACATTTTAATAGTTATGTGTGTTGTTTTAGTATGCTATATTTAGCTTTATTCTTATTGTTTTAATGATTTCGAAGAAAATTATTCGGAGTTATCATAAACGAAAGCAAACATATAAATAAGTGGTCTATAAGTTAATTTTAATAAATTTGTGGCCTAAAAAAACTTTTTAATACTTTGGTAGCCTCCCAAGAGTTAGGTTCAAATGAGAAGAAAAATTAAAATGAGAATATTGAAGGAAAAAAAAAACACAAATTTCATATGCACTTACAAAAATAAGTGCATCTTCTCTTAATATTATCTCTTTTATTTAAAATGTGTGGTTAGAAATCCTTCTTATTATTCTCATCTTATTTTTTCTCCTCACATGATCCCTTCCTAGCCTCCCAATACATAATCCCTTTAAAAATTCTACTCCAACTTTATCTCTTACTCCCTCTATGTCAAAATAATTGTCCGCCGACAAAAACACGCAGCATAATAAAAATATCATCATTACAGCTGTATTTTTCTTACTTTTTGCACAATGACACTTTTACCCTTAACCAATTAATTTATAACTACTTTAAAGCTTATAATAATAACCTCAAGTGAAAGTAATATGGTAAACTTGATCAATAATTCAATATTCCTTATCTTTTATTTAGAAGTGAACAATTAAATTGAAGCAAACTAAAAAAAATGTGGATAATAAATATATGACATTGAGAGTACAATATGTTGGATCGTTATACTCTGACCAAACTATTTTATATAGCTTGTTAAAGCTTTAGCAGTCTTGGATAAATCCTAAACTACTGATAATGAAACACTGAGTTACTCTGTTTAAGTATGCGGAATTACTTAACAAAGCTAAGAAGAATAATCAACTTCAACGATTATATTAATCACCTTGAATCTGCTTATCGAATACAGACTCACAAACAACCATAATATCTCTAATATCGAACTTTAGTTTTTTTCTCTAAAATCGTATATCTGACTAATATCGACCTAGGGATCCTTTTATAGGCACAAGGAAAACCCTAGTCGGTTTACAATACTTGTACGACATGTAAACTAACTCTAATTTAGAATATTCTAGACTTTACATAATATTCCTTAAACTAATCTTTAATATCGTCAGTCTTTATCCTTTAGCAGTACTTTGACTTTATCCAACGAGCAGTACTTTGATCATGAGCAGTACTTTGACTTTAACACTTCAGCAGTACTTTGATCTTTATACCCCAACAATCCTCCCCTAACTTGAATTCTACTTGTTTGATTTCAAGTTTCCATGTGTAAACTTTATCTTCAAGGAAAGGTTGTTTCTTTAAAAGTCATACTCGTTGTTTTGTTATCATCAGCATGTAGTATCTGCAATCTTTATCAGCAACAATTCTTTGTCTTTACAGCAACTTAAATTTCTTCTCAGCTACTCAGCAACATAAGATACATCAAATCTTGTTAAGTTTCATACTATTCTTATCACTTCCAGGTGTGTTAACTCCTGTGAAAGGTGAATCATTGAAAATTAATGGATTTTGATGTCTCTTTACCAAAGCCATTAACTCTGGAGTAGCCAATGTTTAGGTTAAGTAAACCATGGTACATTGATAACCATATGATTTTTAGCAAATCATCGGCTATCAACGGATTTGTGTAGTCTTTACCAATAGCCGTTTGCTTTTGGACTAGCTAGTTCTTTTAGTATAACTACCATGGTGAACTAATTACCATATGAATGGATTTTC
>LBNU01010552.1:163990-177189 GCA_014162995.1 Artemisia annua
ATGTAAGCAGCTTTTGATGAAAAGAGGAAGCAAGCTCAGAAGGCAAAACACAACTACCAGGGCAAAGGGAAAAAGCCTATGGAGTAGTTTATGTAGGTTGTAGGTTGATGTAGGTTTGCTTTATCATGTAACTCTGATGTTGTAATGACTATGGTCTTTGAAGATGAATGTACTGTCACTTTTAATGAATAAAAGTTTCTTTCTTTTGAATGATATATGTAGCCTCCCCTCAAAATATGAATGACTATTAATGCCTCCTCTCAAAAATAGCCTAAAAATTGATCATACCAATACTTACCACCAAATGCTTGAATCTTGAAACATCAAAGCCTTTTGTGAGTAAATCTGCTACATTATCATCTGTATGAATCTTGACAACATTAATTAATCTGTGCTCATAACAATCTCGAATAAAATGATGCCTAATCTGAATATGCTTAGTCTTGGAATGATAAACTGGATTCTTCACAATACAAATAGTACTCTCATTATCAATGTTGATAGGAGTATTCTTGAAATTGAATCCATAATCCAAGAGTTGATTGTGCATCCACAGTACTTGTCCACAACAACTTGCAGCTGCAACATATTCTGCTTCAGTAGATGAGGTTGCTGCAATTGTTTGTTTCTTACATTGCCAAGAGACTAATCTTCTTCCAAGATATTAGCATCCACCAGTGGTTGATCTTCTATCAAAATTATCTCCAGCATAATCACTATCTGAAAAAGCTTCCAAGTGAAAAGGGGACTCCTTAGGATACCACAATCCTAGCTTAGGTTGATGCTTGAGATAGGCAAAGATTCTTTGTACAGCATTCATATGAGAAACTTTGGGTGAAACTTGATATCTTGCACATAGACAAACAGCAAACATGATATCAGGTCTTGATGCAGTTAAGTACATGAGACACCCAACCATAGATCTGTAAAGCTTGACTTCCACTGGTTTGCCATCTTCATCTTTACCAAGTGAATTTGAAGATTTAATGGGTGTAGTGACTGGCTTGATAGAATTGAGGTTAAACTTCTTAAGAATGTCAGTGACATACTTATCTTGACTTATGAAGATACCAGTACTTGACTGTTTAACTTGAAGCCCCAAAAAGAAAGTTAACTCACCCATTGAACTCATTTGAAATTCTTTCTGCATAAGTTCTTCAAATTCTTTCACCATGGACTGTTTTGTAGCTCCAAAGATAATATCATCCACATATACTTGAACAAGCATGATATCCTTTTTGTCTCTTTTTATGAACAAAGTCTTATCAATGGCTCCTCTCCTATAGCCATGTTGTACCAGAAAATTTGAGAGTCTTTCATACCAAGCTCTAGGGGCTTGATGAAGACCATACAATGCTTTGACAACTTTGTAGACTTTGTTGGGATGCTCAGGATCTTCAAAACCAGGAGGTTGTTTAACATAAACCTCTTCTGTAATCTTGCCATAAAGAAAGGCACTCTTTACATCCATTTGATAGACTGGAAATCTCATATAAGAAGCAAAAGCAAGGAATAGTCTGATTGCTTCAATTCTTGCTACAGGAGCAAATACTTCATCATAATCCACTCCTTCTTCCTGTCTATATCCTTGTGCAACCAATCTTGCTTTGTTCTTGATGACATTACCTCTTTCATCTCTTTTGACTCTGAAGACCCATCTTGTACCAATTACCTTCATGCCATCAGGTAAATCACATAAGACCCAAACTTCTTGAAGCTTAAACTGTAGAAGTTCTTCTTGCATAGCTTCAACCCAGCTTTCTTTAGTTAAAGCTTGAGCTACATTCTTGGGTTCTTCTTGAGAGATGAAACAAGCAAATAAACAAGTCTGTTGATCCTTATGGTTCATCCTATTCTGTTTATAAACAAAGCTAAGCAAAGCATTATGGGGCTTGATGGTATTTTTAGCTTTAGATCTTGTAAGAACACCAGAAGTAGGAGAACCAATAATCTTATTTGTAGGATGATTCTTATGTACTCTTGAAGTGTGAGTAGTTGGTATAGTAAGATCATCTTCCAAGTTTGTGAAATCAGGACCTTGTTGAGAGAAAATTCCATCATCTTGTAGCTCATCATCTGATTCTTCAAAAGGAGGCATGGATGAATCAGGCCAATCATCAGTATTTGTCCAAGTGTTTGAAGTAGCCCCCCCAGAAGTACTTTCAAATGGAGCAGCAGTACTTTGATCCAAAGTACTGGGATCCAAAGTGCTGTTGTCCAAAGTACTGTCAGATGAATTTTTAGATTTTCCCTTTGTCTTCTCTGCTTCATAAGCTCGTCTTTGTTCATCCTCATAGGACTTTGCAAGTGTTTCTTCAAAAAGCATCCTATTGAGTTCATCTTGAATGGCTTGATCTTCATCAGAGATTATGGGAGTTGAATCATCAGTACTTTGTGTTTCAACAGTACTTTGCTTCTTGTTAACAGGAATAGACTCTGTATCTTGATCAGCTGTAGAACTTGCATTAACACCATGAACTATGAACTGTGAATCTTCTTCTTCTGAATGAACAACTTGATTCTCCTCCCTAACAGGCACATAGTTCATTGAAGGAGTCAATACATCAAGGTCAAACATCCAATCAGGACCTTTACCCCTTTGGTTTGTCTGATCTTCAAGGAATTCAACATGGAGACAGTCTTGAACCTTCTTTGTAACCTTATTATATACTCGAAAACCTTTACTATTTGTAGAATAACCCAAAAGATATCCTTCATCAGACTTGCCATCAAACTTTCCCAAGTTATCAATGGTATTAAGGATAGTAAGAGGACATCCAAAAGGCTTCATAAAGCTTATACTAGGTTTCCTGCCCATTAGTAATTCATAGGGTGTCTTCATCTGAGGTTTGGTGATAGACACTCTATTCAAAATATAGCAAGCAGCACTTACTGCTTCAGCCCAAAACTGAATAGGTAAGAGAGAATCTGCAAGCATTGTTCTTGCTGCTTCTATCAAGGTTCTGTTCTTCCTTTCTGCAACTCCATTCTGCTGAGGAGTTCTAGCAATGCTAAACTCCCTCTTGATTCCTTTGTTGGCACAAAAATCATCCATAAGCTTGTTCTTGAATTCAGTCCCATTATCACATCTAATACCTCTAACCTTGAGTCTTAATTGATTTTCCAGGGATATTATTAAATCATGAATAGCATCAAAAGTTTCATCTTTAAATCCCAAGAAAAAGACCCAACTAAAACGACTGCAATCATCTGTCACAACTAAGCAGTACTTCTTCTTGTTAAGGCTTGAAACAGAAACAGGTCCAAATAAATCCATATGCAACAGCTCCAAAGGTTCTCTAACTGTTCTTTCCCCAAGCTTCTTACATGAAGCTTTATGCTGTTTACCTTTCTTGCAAGCTAAACATGAATGATCAGTCTTGAAAGTTTTGGAAGGTAAACCTCTAACCAAGTTGCCTTTGACCAGCTTGTTGATGTTCTTGAAATTCACATGACCTAGTCTTCTGTGCCATAGATGTGCTTCTTCAAGTGTTGCCTTTGCTATCAAACATGTAGCTTTCTCAGAGGAGATAATATTCTTCATATCAATACTATACACATCATTGTGTCTTGGTGCCCTCAAAATCACCAAGTTTTCATCCTCAAACTTAAACTCAGGGGATAGAATAAGACACTCTGTATCAGTGAACAACACAGGGTACTTCTTGTCACATATCTGAGAAACTGATAAGAGATTGAACTTGAGCTCTTTCACATAACGAACATTTTCAAAATCAATCTTTCCTGTCTTGATAGTTCCTTTTCCAGTAATTCTTCCTCCAGTAGCATCATCCCCAAAAGCAACTTTTCCTCCAAAGTATGGCCTAAAATCTGACAGAATCTCCTTTTCTCCTGTCATGCTTCCAGAGCAACCAGTATCAACAATTAAATGATCTTTAAGCTCTTCTTCTGGGTTGCCCTGCACAATAATAAGAAAGTTAGTTTCTTTTAGGAACCCAAGCCATTACTGACTTGTGTTCCCCTTGTGGAGTCACATACTTAAAATCTTTAAGTATGTAATTTCCACTGTTTTTGTGAACATGATCAATTACTTTTTTATGTTTCAAAACTTGATCTTTGTTAGAAAAACAACTTTCTTTTTCAGCAATATGTTTCTTTCCACCCATACATTCTGAAAGTACTGGTTGGTCCCCAGCAGTACTTTCCTTCTTGACCCACATTGTTTTAACTTTTTGTGTCGAGGTTTGTGGTTTAGTGACTCTTCTGTAAGGCCTTTTATCAGCAGTACCTTGATTGGGTGAAAATCTCCTAACAATACTTTGAGAGAATACTGTTTTTGGCTTACAAGTACCTTGAAAAGTGTGACCTGAAGGTACTGGTTGTTTGGAAAAAGATCTTTTCTGTTGAGGGTACCTATAGGTTTTTGTGAAATTGCTATGGTTGACCCTATTTGAATAATTCCAAACTGGTTTGTGTGAAACTTGTTTTGTCTCTGTTGGCCTATGTTGAGCAGATTTAGTCTTTGGGTATTGACTTAAGTTTTCTGAATGTAAGTTACAATCTTTTATCAAGTGATTAGGACTATAACAAACAAAGCATAATTTTTGATTCATTGACCCAAATCCTGTTCTTTGAGGTTTATAGCCAAGACCAGTATGACCTCTAGGTGAATGATTAAAAGAATTTTAGTTAGTAGTATTTTGAAAAGAGTTTCATGAAGGTACTGCAGAGTGACTAGCAGTCCTTTGAGAAAAGTTTGAGAATACTGCTGGTTTTTGAGAAACTTTAGAAAACCTTTTATCATTGTTTGCATTCCTAGCACCTCTTTTATGTGTAGCATCCTTAGGAATCTCAACTTTTTCTTCAGATGAACTTGGATTAGATTGACCCTTAAGTTTATTCCTAAACTCTAGATTGTCTACTCCATAACAAGAAACATCTTTCCTAGGTGGTTGAAAACTTCCAATGGCATGAGGAACTGCATGATACCCCTCATCTTTCTTAAATTCAGGAGGTGTTTGGCTTATGGGTTCCTCACTACTAGATCTGTTTTCTTCTGAGCAAGTTTCAAATTCACTAGTTGAGAGTTCCTCTGAACTTTCTTGTTCCTTATCACTAGTTGGGTTCTCTTCTGAACTACTATATTCAACACCATAACCTAGTCCTGTTTTAACATTTGCTCTTCTTTGGTTTTCACAGAAACTAACATGTGTAAGACCAGCTTCTTTCCAACTAGCAAGTTTATCTAACAAAGCATCTCTTTCTTTATTCATCTTTTCTAATTCAGACACCTTACATCCTAACTTCCATTCACTTAGCTTTAATTGATAATCCTGTTGCTTATATTGTTCTGCCCAAGCTACTTCATTGTTTTCATGTGTTATTATTTTGGCTTCCATTGACTCTAAAGTCAATTGATAACCAAGAACTTCAGTCCTAGCTTTATTATGTTTATCTCTTTCAGACACATAATCATTAAGTACCTTTTGATATACATTATTACACTTAGAGCATACCTCAGTAGCAGTAGGTGAAGTAGCAACCAAAGCCAGCAGAACAGGTTCATCTTCACTTTCCATGCTCCAATCAAAGCCTCCAAGATCTTCAGCAGAATCCAAAGCAAGATATCCTGGCTCCTCATCAAAAGCTGTGCTCCAATCAAATTCCTCCATTGCAACCATAGACAGAGTGACTGGTTCATCATCAAATTCAGTACTCTAGTCAACCTCTGATAGATTTTCTTGAGCCACTAAAGCTTTTGCTTTTGGTTCAGGAACTTCCTTGATTTCAATCTGGTTTTTGGGTTTCTCAATCATCCTGTTTGCTTGATACTTGGCAAACTTGCATTCCCTTGCAAAGTGTCCAGTCCTTTGACAATTGAAGCATTCAATCTTAGACTTATCAAATGCTATACCCTGTTTGGCTTTGAAATCAATGCCTCTTCCTGTTTTCTTCATGAACTTCTTGATCCTAGCAGTAATCATAGCAACTTGCCATCTGATATCAATTTCTTCAAGATCATCTTCTTCAATCTGCAGCAGATCTTCTTCATAGGTAACAGGTAAAGTGGCTTGCTGAGCAAAGAATGAGCACACAACATCATCACAATTGATGTTGTTTGAGGGTGGTGGAGTGGTAGTGGTCATTCTTGTGTAAACATCACCAACAGTACTTTGTACAGGATAAGCAGTACTTTTAGTGGAAGTACTGATTGTTTTTGCAGATGACACAAAAGCAATATTGTGTGAGGTTGAACCAGATTTACCATTCATCTCATGCTCATACACCTTCAAGTTATTGTATAGATCATCAAAGTCCATAGTAGCCAAATCAGGTTGACCTCTGATCATAGTAGCAATGACATGCCAGATAGATGGTAGACTCCTCAGAAACTTCAAGTTTGCATCTTCAACAGATATATCTACACCATGTATCTCTAGCATGCTGAGAAGATTTTGAAATCTCTCATAAGCAGCATCAAGCCCTTCTCTTTCTCCAACAGTAAAAGTTTCAAACTGCTGCTTCAACAAACTTCTGTGCATCTTCTTGGAAGCATCATTACCTCCAAATCTTGTCTTGATAGCAGCCCATAATTGTTTTGCATCCTTAGCATTGTGAAACTTTAGCAGGTGACCATCAGGTATAGCAGACAACAGTATGTTGAGAGCTTTGTCTTGATTCCTTTTCACAGTAGGAGATAGGTGTTGCTGAGGTGGTTTGGGTTGTCCCTCAACTACTACAGGTTCTTCAAGAACTTGATTGCCATTGACAATGATATCCCAGAGTGCAGAGTTAGTGATAGCAATGTACTGCCTCATCTTCATGCTCCATAGATCATCTTCACCTTTCTGGACTATAGGAATTCGAACAGTGGTGATGGATGGCATTGGTGTAGGTTCAGGTGTTGACATCTTGTAGGGTTCGTTTAGAAAATCGATTTGGTTTAAGGTTTCTTCTTAATCAGAGTTTCCACACAAGCTCTGATACCACTTGTTGGATCGTTATACTCTGACCAAACTATTTTATATAGCTTGTTAAACGTTTAGCAGTCTTGGATAAATCCTAAACTACTAATAATGAAACACTGAGTTACTCTGTTTAAGTATGCGGAATTACTTATCAAAGCTAAGAAGAATAACAAACTTCAACGATTATATTAATCACCTTGAATCTGCTTATCGAATACAGACTCACAAACAACCCTAATATCTCTAATATCGAACTTTAGCTTTTCTCTCAAAAATCGTCTCTAACTAATATCGACCTAGGGATCCTTTTATAGGCACAAGGAAAACCCTAGTCGGTTTACAATACTTGTACGACAAGTAAACTAACTCTAATTTAGAATATTCTAGACTTTACATAATATTCCTTAAACCATTGATGGATAAACTAGAAGGGGGGGTTTGAATAGTTTTCCACGTTGTTTTTAAATTGTGAAAATAAGTTTGTTTAAAAACTTCGATTCTAGTTTATGTGAATTCAAGACTTGCACTATATGAACAAATATATACTTACTACTACTAAGCTAATATAGTATCAAGTAATAAAGTAATGAATGAGAAGAGTTAGAAAGATCAACCCACAACACGAAGATTGTATAGTGGTTCGGCTACAAGGACACCTTCCTTGTTTCCTACTCCACTCCCCGAGTCACCTACTCGAGGAGTTTTCTTCACTATGTCAACAAACTCCCTTGTGGCGGAGAAACCTTACACAACTTTCGCTTACACCGCTTAACGAACAAAGCTAGATGTCGGGTTCTAATCTAGCTAGAACCAATCTCACAACCACACACCACCTTCTCACTCACAACTGAGCACACCACGACTTCGTCACAACTTCAACACGACTACACTACTTCTCTCTTCTCCTACACAAATCTACTTCTCCCTACACTACTTATTACAAGCACAACACAACTATACAAATAATGTACACAACTATACACAACTACACTACAATACTTCTTGAGCTTTGCCTGTTGAAGAAGTATTCTTCTTTTGCACTTTGATTGAGGATGGATGTGAAGGGATTGAATCACTTAAAACAAGGATTAGTAATCTAATGATCAAAGGGTTTTGGAGGATGTTTAGAGAGATTTGAGATCTGAAATTTTTGTGCAAAAGGTGAGAAAAAATACCAGATTTAAGGTGGTATTTATAGAGAAAAATTCTGACAAAATCTGACGCATGAGCGTGGCCGGTCCCCTTAATTCATGGCCGGTCCCTTTAAAATTAAGGGGACCGCCCCTTATAATTAAGGGGGCCGCCCAGCTGTAACGGCCAGATTTTCTTGTCTTTAGTGGGGAAAGTTTATTTGGTGAAAAACTAACTGATTTTGGTTAAAAATTTGAATTCATATATTTAGTTTGATTAAAACATTTTTCTTTATTACCAAAAGTGTTTTTCAAAAATATATAATATGTTTATATAATTAAATAAACTTTGTAGTAATTAATTAAATACCCCTTTGATCATGAGATGTATTAAGCACTTGTTTATTCATACCTTAAGTGATTAAGTTGGATATAATGATATAAACTAGCTTAATACTTGTTTACGTAGTAATCTTACGTTTAATGATTTTACATTTTGTGATCATCAAAACGTAGAGATATCGAAAAATATAAATAACGTTTTTATGCATTATTTATGTCAACACTAATCTCTAATATCGTCAGTCTATATCCTTTAGCAGTACTTTGACTTTATCCAACGAGCAGTACTTTGACTTTAACACTTCAGCAGCACTTTGATGTCCAGCGGTACTTTGATAATAGACCCAACAATCTTCCCCTATTTGATGATGACAAAACAAACATTTTCTTGTACGAACTTCCCTAGACGAAGTAGAGAAATTGAGATAATTAAATCTCTCCATGAATGAAACAATCTTGTCTTCCTTTTAAGCTATGCTATCCCACTCCAAGATTTCTTCCCCTTTTTGTTATCAACAAATAGAGAACAAATGTAAACAGTAGAGACTTCCCCTTGAGTGGTGCATGTAGATGGTTGAACATTTAATCAATAAGCTTCCCCTGAAACCAATATGTTT
This sequence comes from Artemisia annua, assembly GCA_014162995.1. NCBI lineage: Eukaryota > Viridiplantae > Streptophyta > Magnoliopsida > Asterales > Asteraceae > Artemisia > Artemisia annua. Next base: position 173,009 of record LBNU01010552.1, read on the forward strand.
ACCATCTCTTGAATCTTCAATTCTGTAAGCTCCTTGTAATGATTACTTGTGAAGAAAACCAAATATAACGAACTTGATGAAGAAGTAGAATAACCCAAACTTGTGTCTTATGTCTTGTACTAATCACGTGACTCCAAACTTATATGAAACACCAAATATAAGTAGACCGCAACCTCTTGACAAAATCCTCAACTAATATGATACACTGAGCACTACAATGTAACTCCTTTAAGTGATAGCCAATGTGTACATAGAGCATCATAAGAAAAATCACACTCTTTGACTAGATTTATCAAGTCTTTGTCACTTCTTTAACGCACGAACAAGTTATCTCCAAAGTGTCTCAAACTTTGAGATATGATAAGAACACGCACCTGTGAAACTCAACTACAACATCAAATAAATGATAATCAATCTTCTTCGTAATCAATTAATCAATAAGAACCAAATATGAGCCTTTAAAATTTTTAAGAACATAAACTTCTTCCTCTGTGTGTGTACCAAATAATCTTCTGTGTGTGTAAACCAAAATCAATCAAACTCATATGTACTTCCCCTTACTTCTCGTAAACCATGCATATATATTAAACCATAAAGCTTACGTGTCTCCATAACTCATCGAAACGCAACAGTACTTTAAATACAACAGTACCTTGAAGCAGTACTTTCATTCGAGGACAGTACTTTGAGGATATAGTCGAGCAGTACCTTGTAAATTTTCAATAGTAGTACTTTGGTAACATATCAGTACCTTGCTCCCTTCATGTAGCAGTACCTTCGAATATAAGCGATTATACCACAACTTGAAATCTTCAATTCATTCACACGTACTAACGACAACTCTTTATCAATACTCCCATATTAATCTTGAAAGCACCGACCCATGTGTTGATAAAGAATGATTCCATCAAGCAGTAAACCACAAACATCGTCAACATGCATTTAAACGATACAGCAGCAACTTTAATAAACTCTAAATTCAACCATGCACAAGACGACATGATCAAATAAATAAACTGTATGCTTCCAATCAAAAAGTATATCCAGCCCCACAAAAACACGATAACGACCCATCATGATTTACAAATAATAACTTGATACGAGGTAAATATTGTGAATTCATCTTCTATTGATCCACATGGTACGAGATAAGAATTAATAAATCATCCAATGACAAACCAATAATCGAACAGCTGTATTAATGATCGGTACCAAGTTTCAAAGCCAAGTTATTATCCTTATCACACATGGCCCATTATAAATCCACAAATAATTAAAAATGTTGCTCCACCATCTCATAAGAATAACTTTTTGTGGACCAATTTAATGAAGCAGCAATGAACCAGTACGAGGTAACCAATTAATTCATACCAATCAATATAAAGCAAGCAGTACGAGGTATAAACTTGAATCAAAGATAAAAGATTCCATGCATTAATTGACAAACACAATTAATTGCATCAGACCATGATCACAACAATCCTTAGTACGAGGTTACCTTAATTGAGTCGACCAATTATAATTGCAGCAGCAGTATAACAAACCCAATCGACTTTCTGTAGCAAAACCTTTAAAAACCGAATCGTACTTTCCTTTAAAACTACTTTTGTTCGACAACAAACCTTGTGGATCCTAGATATCACGAGCAACCTAGCTCTTGATACCAATTGATAAGATCGTTGTAGCTCTTAGTCGAGGTCTAATATTATATCTAGGAACACATAATAACGAAAGCGGAATATTCAAACAATGAATTAACGTTATCATGAACAAGGTTTTTCATTGATAATTCACTTCTCTAACGATTACAAACTACTCAACATGTTCTACCTTGATCAAGTAGAACACATTATCTAAACTAAAACACTAATAAACCCTAGGCGTTTATCTCCTACGCCTAGGATACACACACACACCTTTACTTGACGTCTACATTGTGGAAGACTTGAATCATAAAATCCTACACCCTTGATCTCTTTATATAGAGAGATATTAGGGTTTACAAAATACTACGAAGGACTAATAAATTAAACTTCTTTTGCAAGCAAGTCCTTCCCATCTTTTGTAGAATTCCTTCTTGTCACTTCAAGCCCTTCATGTTTCATTCTTCTTGTTTTGTATCATCAAATCAATAATAGACCCAACAATCTTTCCCTATTTGATGATGACAAAACAAACACCTTCTTGTACGAACTTCCCTAGACGAAGTAGAGAAATTGAGATAATTAAGAAGAAACCTTCCACGTCAGCATAGCAGTATAGTAACAGTACTTCCACGTCAGCATAGCAGTACCTTCATATAGCCGTTGAGCAGTACTTTCAGCATCCAGAACCCAATTGCCTATAAAAAGACTCTTCATATATGCTTAACTTCATCACAAAATCATATCAAAAACTTCAAACCTTATCTTCATCTTGCAAAACCCTAATCACGGCGAGGTGACGGCGTCAAGGCTATAACGAGACGCCATCAAGTCTGTTTTTCTATATATATATATATATATTCTCATAATTTTTAGTCATTAGTGTGGAACTTTTAAGGGAGAAACCCTAGACGATTTTCAGCAGCTTTTTCAAGGTTTTTCACCTTGAGATTTTCTATGTTACATTGAATATAAGTAATCAATTAATCATTCAATATGTCTATGTGTTGTTTGATTCTATCTTGTTCTTGTCTTTTGTTTAATATGCTAGGCTAGGTTTTCTTTGTGTTTGCTTAGATCTAACGAAACCTAACTATTGATTATTGATTGAATGGTGTGTTATTGATTGTATTGAATGAATGTTTATCGATGTTAGGCTTAAGAAAACTGGCAGACTTCCGATTGGTAACATGCTTGAACGTCTTAAGAAACATGAACCAAGGTGTACTAAGGTTATTTGGTTGTATTTAATGCATGAGCGAATTCTAGTGATCCCATGTTAGGAGCTTCTTATCCGGCTCGACATAGGAGTGAAGTAGAAGCTTATAGAGTTGGGGAAGTCCGTACACACCCCCATGACCGGTATTAAGGAATACAATCCGTCATCCACGCAATTAATACACACTAATCAATCAGTAAAAGATAGTTAGGGAGTAAGGAAATCTAAGTAAACACACTTCTCTCCATATAAGTTTTCACAAACATTTACTTTCTTGTTATTTTATTTTATTTGCAATTGTAGTTATTTGGGTTAGTTGACTAGCAACTAATTCCGCCCACTCCTTCAAACCTGAGATTTTTACTTGCTTTCCTAAAAAAATATAAAAATACAAAAAGAATCTTCCTTCACCCTTAGACCTTTTAGAGTAATTTTTCAATCCTAACGACACTATTCCCCTAGAGAACGATCAGTCCCCCGGTACTTGCCACAACACTATACTACATTGGTCAGGTACACTGCCTGGTGGGGATTGCAAGCTTCTCAAGATCCCTTGAGAAGTAAAACCTTTTTGCGAGGGTGCAATCTCACGCATCACTTAACACCATTCGTGGGGCATGCACGTCCTTCCCCAACTCTATAAGCGCATACTTCATCCTATGGTGACACGTTTAGTATCTAAACCATGAAATCACTAATAATTACTTATGCATTAAATACAACCAAATTAATCGTAGTGCACATCCGATTCATATTCTTAAGACGTTCAAGCATGTTACCAATTGGAAGTTAGCCAGTTTTCTCAAGTCTAACATTGAAATCACCCACCCACAACAATTAATAACCAACCATCAACCCATAATCAATAGCTAGGTTTCATTACATATAAGCAAACACAAGAAAAACCTAGCCTAGCATGTTAATGTAAAGACAAGCATAAGATAAAAATCAAACAACACATAGACATATTGAATGATTGATGGAAGACTTATCTTTAATTAAGCATGGATGAAACAAGGTGAAAAACCCTTGAATAACACAGTAAATTCGACCTAGGTTTTATGTTAGGAACACGTTTCACGTTATGAAAAGTGTCGGTCATTATATTTGTAATAGGTTGCTCATTAGACTTATTATGTTTACATTTTATCTTTCATGTTATGTAAGTTTATGATATATTGTTACATTGTGTGGAAGTCCAAGGGCCAAGTATGTAATAGTGCTAGAATGATATGGAAACCCTTGGACTCCCCTATATATACTATGTGTAAGCCTTGGTTAAGGCTTGTTGGTTCTCTTATGCAATACAAGTTCATTAT
>LBNU01010552.1:182072-192607 GCA_014162995.1 Artemisia annua
CAGAAGGAGTAACCACATCTTGAGGGTGAAAAATTCTGTTTCTCACTTGTAAGTGCCGGTTGTTTATTACTAACCATTTTCATGCAGGAACATCACCACCAACACATGATTCCACATGCTCATACTTACGTCAAAGACTTCCCGAAAAGTTCTAAGTTATACAAAGTCAAAGAAAGATCAAAGTTTCTCAAAGTTAATGAAAGATTCAACGTCAACGGAATCTACAAAGTCTTAAGACAAAGATCTTACTTAATGATCGGGAATTACTCGAGTTCAAGTCATAAAAGTTCAAAGACGTATGACCATGTTGGAATGGCGTACCATCAAGTTGAGTCGAAGGAGTGACCAAAGGCAATTACAAAATCATATGCATCACTTCAACAACAAGGAACAAGGATTGAAGAGCAAAGAATTTTGTCTAATCTAACCGATTTTGAGACGTCCAGCAATTGCCAAAGTTCAAGAGTAAAGAAGATGACGTCAAAGCAACCATTCACCATTGACGACCGACCCTTAGGGGGAGATTGTTAGGAACACGTTTCACGTTATTCAAGTGTCGGTCATTAGTTTATGATAGGTTGCTAGTTAAACTTATTAAGTTTTATGTTTAATCATTTTGTTACTAAAGTTTATGATATAATGTTTACAAAGATAACTTGATGTTGACTCCGTTAGTTGTTTGTGAGAAAAGATTTTAAATCTTCGGGAGTCAAACATCGCATGCCAATTTGGTGAACCAGTTCAGCAAACCTTGTTGGAGCAAGGGCTTTTGTGAACAAATCCGCCAACTGGTATTCGGTACCCACAAAGTATAATTCCACCATATACTTCAGTGATAATTTTGTGGTTTAATAATCGATATAGGAATTATTGCTAACTAAGAAACAATACTCGCTATCTAAGGAAGGATACTCGCTAGCTAGAGTTTGATACTCGCTAGCTAGAGTTTGATACTCGCTAGCTAGAGTGTGATACTCGCTAGCACAATTCCTTACTCGCTATTACGATAAGGAAAAAAGGCTAACTCGCCAATAAAGTGAGATACTCGCTAGGAAACGTGCAAACTCGCTAAACCCTATTTTTTCAAACTCGCTAAACCCCAAAATAACGAACTGATGAAATTTTTCTTGTCTAAATGAGTACCAAACTAATTTGTAACCAAGTCTAATGTAATATTAACCTTTAAACACTAATGAAATACCAATAAACCAAATATAACGAGTACAAACATCATCCAAACGAGACCAAAAACTAACCCAAACTAATCTAAACAACCTCTAATATCCCTAGGCGAATGATACCACTTGTTAGGTCACCATCTTATAGCATAAACAACCAATGATACAAGAACTAGAATAGAGAAGAAGAAGATAGAATAATATGGAAGGAACTCTACTAATGATATGATGAAAATGATAATGTATTATGAGAACCAACAAGCCTTAAGGAAGGCTTAAACATTGTATTTATAGGGGAGTCCAAGGGTCTCTAGATTCATCTCCATACTTTACACTACTAGCCCTTGGACTTCCACTTGTAGTAACATTACATCATAAACTTTCATAATAAAATGATTAAACATAAAACATAATAAGTTTAACTAGCAACCTATCATAGACTAATGACCGACACTTGAATAACGTGAAACGTGTTTCTAACACCGGTCCTGATTTCAAATCGTGCTAGAAGCCAATGTTTTTCTTTTTCGTTGATAGGCATAAAAACCTGCTCAACATCGGCCCATGAAATTTTGTACTTATCTCCGTTAGCATACCAAATTGGGATGGAGTCTTGCAAGAGTAGTTGAACAAAGTATCCAGTAACCATAGGCCAATTTGCGTCATCATGTCTGAAGTGCAGCATGTACCGACCCATAGGTCAATGTGCTGTGAACATAACCGCAAAACTTAATTCATGAAACAACCACATGAAATGTGGATGTACAATAACTAACATTTACCTCATCCATGAGCCATCCTTTTTTCTGCGGATCTAAACAAACTAAGGTTTCCCAAAACCTCTGATCCACACGTATGGGTTCCTTTGACCATGGAAAGATACACCGTAGGGGACCCGGCTTTGCAAGGTATTCGTCGTACTCATTAGAAAGATGTACTTTGTCGATAGCTTTGTTCAACCGAGAAAGATTCTACAAACAGACGGTCACTATATTAGGAAAAATAACATTACATTTTACATGTATGAGGATTTAAAAAGTAAAAAAGAAATTCATACCTCCACCCAAGGTTTAACATCTTTTAAAAACTGAGTCATATCTGGTTCCGGACAGCCATTAGAAGGTGTTCGTTTTTTTTCAGCTTCTATGAATTTTGAGGACCAGTAATACAATGACTCGGAACCATCTTTCTGAGTTCTCTTCTCGGGTTTAGCTTGGTCTGCCTTTGCTCTTTTGAAGTGATCCGATTTATAAAATGCAAACAAATACTTCTTTCTCTCCTTAGCTTCATTCAACAATTTTTCCCTTTCCAACCTGCGTTTCTTCTCCTCTATCAACACGTTAAGAAACTCCATTTCCTTAAGTTTTTGTTCCTCCAGCTTCCACCTTTCTTCCTCTTGATTCCTCAACATTAATTCCTCTTGTAAAAGATATTCCTGTCACAAACAAATTATGTACTGATAAAGGGTAGAAAATAATTAACGTTCATATTATTTGGACAAGCACATTACCTGTGCAATATCATCATCAGAATCGACATCTTTCTGGGCTGAACAACTATTAGAAATAAGAGTGTCAACTGTTCCAAAGAATTCACGATTCATTTGTTCTCGGAATTCAGGGCTTAGATGACAAAAAGATAGACTAAAATCCAATTTCTCCTGTATATGGAAAAAACAATAGGTTTATTAGTGTTACCCGGATAAAGAAAAGGAGGAATTGACTATCGGAAAAAGAAATGATACCCGATATCCGCAAGTTCTTTCGCATGCAAGAACCTACAAAGTATTTTTAAAAACATAGAATTAGATTATATTGTAACATGCATTCTATTAATTTAGATAATTAATTTAGATAGCAAATCACCTGAATAATAGACTCAAGCTTAAAAACCCGAGAATTCAACTCTTGAATCACACGGTCTTTAAGGCCGATCTCTGTAATAAGACTACTGGGCTCAATCCTAGGAACAAGCGGTAAATACTTTTTTTCCGTCCTACCACGTTTTCGGGCTGCATCCAACTTCTGTAAATACACATCGTATTCATCCGGTGCTCTTCGTTTACGAGTCTTTAGTATGTAGTCCATGATAAAATCCTGAGATTGGATATACCAATCCGACTGCTGCTCGACCAATGTGGCTTTCAAATCAAAATGTATCTTCGAGTCCTACAAATATCATCAACAACAAGAAAATCAAAACAAGCAAGATTAAGGGAACCATAAGGAAAATAAAGATCAACATATGTAGATGTTACCTTGCCAAATAGCAATCCATAATCCGATCGTGTAAAAACTTCTTTCTTTGACCAGGCCATACCCCTTGGTATCACATCTTGGAGTTTCTTCCACCAATTATTGCTTCTTTCAAACGACTCAAGAATCCATATCTATGACATTAAATAGTATGTTAGTCTCTATAATAAAAAAAAATGAAAACTCATGCGATAATAAGAAATACAGAAAACAATAACCTTGAAAGCCCAAACAAATCCAGATAGCGTATACGTTGGAACATACTTAGGAGATGCTTCTAGGCCTTTAAGGTGTTCCCACCTATGTTTGGATACGACATCCAGTAGCTGGTTGTACAATTGCCTCCAAATGTGCTCCCCCCATGGGAACGAATTCCATGCTTCAAGGTCTTCAACTAAACGTAGGAATCTATCATCCACTTCTTCATCCAACAACCGACCCATAAAAACGACCTCTAACGCAAACAATAGACACACACGGATTGCGTCTTCATCAGATAACTTACTGAACAACTCTTCATCCTCAAGAACACCAATAAGATCTAAGTTTGAAAGTTTTTCCCCCTTTTTCTTTGGAAATACCCTACCCTTAAATTTTATATCACCTGAACTATATAACTCAGGCCTAACTAACTTACCAAAACGAAACCCTGTGATTAGACAAAACTCGGGACATCCAAAATGTAGACTACGATCGTCGACATGATATATCAGGGGCATATCAAAGTGTGCATCATCTACATAACCTTGTTTTTGTAGTATATAATCTAACATATGTGCTTCATGGTCAAAAAAGAAAACATCCAACCATCGTCCAAAACATGTAGACCTAAATAAATTCCTCCGTTTTTCATTCAACTTTTCTCTAATTAAGGAAAAGTATTTCAATTTACTCCTAACAATTATTTTCGCCTCATAATCCTTTTAAGAAAAAAAATAAATAACACAACAATTAGGACTAGCTAAACACGTTAATATACAAGCAACAATAAGGAAAAAGTTTTTCAACATTAGAGAGGTCAAAGTGCATAGTTTTCCTACACGTAAGATTGAATTTTATTTAAAATCTTCCACACATATTAACACGGTAAATAAAGTATAAACTCTTTCAACTCTTTCAAAAGTACATATTAAGTTCATAAAATACATAGATTGATCAAATAATCACAAAGACATACACAATGGTTTCCGACGGCCAAGACCTTGAAAATTCTTTCTCAAACTTATACATGAATCAGTTTATCATTTAGGCATCCACCATAATTATTTTTACAATCCCAAAACCCATAATTATTTTTACATAAATCAGTTTATCATTTAGGCATCCACATTTTGTTTATCAAACTTATGCTAATTAACCACATATAGACAATCCCAAAAACCCCATAATTATTTTTACAAACCAATTGCAAGTAAAAGAAATCAATTAACCCAACACCTAAAAAGCCCTAAAATACATAAACTACAACAGTAACACTAAAAAACCCAAAATACGCCTCGCAGACTTAAACATACCCTAAATACATACAATTAAACAATTAAACAATTAAATAATCAGAAAAACACAGAACAATTAAATAATCATCGTTCGACTAAACATGGTTTTTTACAAACTTAGACTCCTAAATAGAACGCGAAACTACTTACCCTAGGAAACATGCTTTTTTAAAAACTTAGATCAGAAAAATCTAAATAGAAAGTTTGAACTTGGCCATCGAACTAATTTAGATCTGCTGGTGTCTAACTTGGGCTTCGATATACTTTAGATCTGCTGCTGGTGGTGGTGTCTAGTTTAGATCTGTGGTGGTGGTGGCCTTCGAACTAGTTTGGAAGATGACCGAGTAAATGTGGTGGTGGTGGCCTTCGAACTAGTTTGGAGGTTGAAGATAAGAAGTTAGTTTGAGAATAGAAGTGAGTTTAAGGATAGGGAATTGTTTTGTATAAGTATAAATGAATTTAAAAGGGAAGTATAAGTATTAATGTTGTATAAAAATTTTAAAAAATAAAAATACATGTACTTTGGTAAATAAAGTATTGTAAAAAGTTTACTTTATACCTACCAAGTCGCCCAAGATTAAAGGTTAGTGGGACCCAGTCGCCCAAGAATAGTGTACTATTATATAATAAAAAAAGACTATATTTTTCGGAAAAAGACAAAATAGAGAAGTCGCTCAAGAAATGTGGGTCTCAGTCGCCCAAGAAGTACACACTGTGAGCTGTACCAGGAAAGTACATGGTGGGTCCATGTATAGGGACACTTGTCACAAGGTTATAGCATCCGCCCAAGTTTTAGGGGCGACCGTCTCCCCTTGGGGTATTTGGAGAAAAATAAAAAAATTGGGGCATTTAGGGTGGAGTCATAGTACGGATGGGGTGTTTATGGAATTTTCCCTTAACAATCCATATATAAAGACAAATTTGGTCCCCTAAGAATTAGTGTATACAGTAAATTTGATAACGTGAAGCTCACCTATCGACTATCACTATCACTATCACTATCACTATCGTAGAGTTAATGATCAAGCTAAAAGGCAAGCCTATCTGATAAATATCTTTCAAAAGGTTTTAAGAGTTTAGCATAGCGTTTCTTTGGCAAAGCTCTCTCTTTGACTCTAAATTGTAAAGCCTCGCTTCGCAGTAATGATTTCTGATTGAGGCAAACTAAGCGGTGAAGCTTGTAAACCACGGGTCGTAGTCCCAACGAGGGTTGAAATGGATCTAGTCACTCGAGTCGTGAGTTATGTGAAGTGAATGGGTTTAAAAGATGTGATTTGATTTTAGTTATACTACGAAAGATTGTTTAAAACTTAAATGAAATAAAGAACGAGAAAAGGAGAAATAAGTTGAACTATGAAAGAAAACATGAAACTAATTAAAGCGTAAAAGAATTAAAAGATTAAACTATAAAAGAAAGAAATGAAGAAAATGTTTTTGTTGTTTTGTATTTTAATTAACGCAAAGAAAATTAAACTAAGTTAAAAAGATTTAACGAAAATTCGACAGAGCAACGGTAAGAGATTAATAAAAGTAAACTCCACTCGATAAACGATGGAGTGCAAATAAGCCTAGCTCGGCTTTAGAAATAAAATAAGACACGACACTAAAAGACTAAGACTCGAAAACTAAAGTGAACAAAGACTCAAACTCGCAAATGAAACAAAAACCCAAACTCGCTAACAACAACTATGATACTCGCTAAGGAACAAAAAAACAAACTCGCTAGGTATTGAAAATTTGATACTCGCTAGACTTGTAAAATGAAACTCGCTAAACACATTTTTAAAACCAAACTCGCTAACTCAAATCCCTACTCGCTACCTAGGACCATACTCGCTAAAATTAAAAGGACCAAACTCGCTAACTCTATACTCATACTCGCTAGGTATTTTAGAATGACAAACTCGCTAGCCAAGTTTTGAAACTCGCTAGCCAAAAAGCATACTCGCTGGATTCAAAGCACCAAACTCGCTAGGATTTAAGAACCATACTCGCTAGACCCTAACTCATACTCGCTAGACCCTAGTTCATACTCGCTAGATATTTTAGAAAACCCCATACTCTCTAAACCCTAAGTCTTATACTCGCTATTTATAGTTTTAAAGGAAAATGAAATATTTTACGTAAGAACTTTATGGAAACTAAATGAAAACTTATTTAGACTCAATATTAAGCAAAACAAACAACCAAAATAAGCTATAGAAGCTCAACGAATTCAAAATAAGCTAAACATATTTCCAGGGCTTGAAACTAAAAAAACTTGTATAAACACAAAAGAAAGATTGAAAAGCCAAAACAACGATTTGTAAACTCTTAAATAAGCTAAAGTAAAACGTAAAATAAGCTTTTACAAGCTAGCAAAACCCAAATAAGCTCAAGTCATATTCATAAGGCACGAAAATTTCTTTTCATGCAAAGGTGGTGCAAGACTTATATGAGCTTATTGTGATCAAGATAGAAGTAAAGAAGCTTGAATAAGATGAAAAGCAATAAAAGAAAGATTGCAATAAGCTAAGAAATAAGCAAAATAAGAAGATTAAGACATAAAGTTAAAAGCTTGCATTAAGAAAACATTACACTACAACTTGGAAAATAAGCTAGACACTAATACTAAAAAACTAACTAGACAACCTCAAAATGAAGAGTAGGGGAGGTATTTAAGGGAGCCATGGTGGCTTAACCTTTTACAAGTTGACACTTAGCCCCTTAATCTTCCAAATTACGTGAATACAAAGCATAAACTAGAGATACGACGCTATTTAACTTTCTAAAACTACAACTTGAGTCCTTGTAACTTTGAGGTGATGTGTAGACGANAAAAACCAAAGGGTAAGCCATTGTTGAACTAAATTGTTCATAAGATGTTTTCTTAGGACTTAGGCAATGCAAAAGAGTATGTATTAAAAATCTCCAATGGGGACAAAAACCACTCTTTTTGAAAGTAACCTTTTTGTCAGATGTGTCATACCCCATTGTGGAGAGATGTTTATGAATATCTGGATTGGGTAATGTGATGATACCATTGAGATCATTCAATTGGAGAATTCTCCTCAAGGATGATTCGGTAACATCAATAGTTACCCCATCCACTGTGGCTCTAAGAGTATCCACAGTTTCATGTGTATCTCCATCTTCAATAGTGATGGACTCAACAGAGTTCCAAAACTGCTTGATTTGAGAGATATAGATTGTGGGATTAAGAAGTAAAGCATACCTCGCATGAGTAGTGTTTAGAAAGTCCACAATCTGATGAAAAAGAGGACCACTCTTGTCGTTTGACTTTTCCAAATAAGCCACTTGGTTGTTGATCGAGGCAGAACTAAGCGGTGAAGCTCGTAAACCTCGGGTCGTAGTCCCAACGAGGGTTGAAATTGATCTTGTCACTCGAGTCGTGAGTTATGTGAAGTGAATGGGTTTAAAAGATGTGATTTGGATTTAGTTATACTACTAAAGGGTGTTTAAAACTTAAATGAAATAAAAACAGAAAAGGAGAAATAAGTTGAACGATAAAAGTAAACATGAGTTGAATAAAATGTAAAGAAAATGAAATAAGAAAGTAAGAAAAATTAAGTAAAGAAAAGAAATGAAAATGAAATAAGAAATGTAAAATGTTTTTGGTTTTTAACTTTAATAAATGAAAGAAAAGAAAAGTAAACGTTTAAAAGAAAATAAAAGAAGTGAAAATAAAAATAAACTAAGTTAAAAAGATTTAAACGAAAATTCGACAGAGTAACGGTAAGAAATGAATTAAAGAAAACTCCACTCGATAAACGATGGAGTGTAAATAAGCCTAGCTCGGCTTTAGAAATAAAATAAGACACGACACTAAAAGACTAAGACTCGAAAACTAAAGTGAACAAAGACTCAAACTCGCAAATGAAACAAAAACCCAAACTCGCTAACAACAAACTATGATACTCGCTAAGGAACAAAAAACCAAACTCGCTAGGTATTGAAAATTTGATACTCGCTAGACTTGTAAAATGAAACTCGCTAAACACATTTTTAAAACCAAACTCGCTAACTCAAATCCCTACTCGCTACCTAGGACCATACTCGCTAAAATTAAAAGGACCAAACTCGCTAACTCTATACTCATACTCGCTAGGTATTTTAGAATGACAAACTCGCTAGCCAAGTTTTGAAACTCGCTAGCCAAAAAGCATACTCGCTGGATTCAAAGCACCAAACTCGCTAGGATTTAAGAACCATACTCGCTAGACCCTAGTTCATACTCGCTAGACCCTAGTTCATACTCGCTAGATATTTTAGAAAACCCCATACTCTCTAAACCCTAAGTCTTATACTCGCTATTTATAGTTTTAAAGGAAAATGAAATATTTTACGTAAGAACTTTATGGAAACTAAATGAAAACTTATTTAGACTCAATATTAAGCAAAACAAACAACCAAAATAATCTATAGAAGCTCAACGAATTTAAAATAAGCTTAACATATTTCTAGGGCTTGTAACTAAAAAGCTTGTTTAAACACAAAAGAAAGATTGAAAAGCCAAAACAACGATTTGTAAACTCTTAAATAAGCTAAAGTAAAACGTAAAATAAGCTTTTACAAGCTAGCAAAACCCAAATAAGCTCAAGTCATATTCATAAGGCACGAAAATCTCTTTTCATGCAAAGGTGGTGCAAGACTTATGTAAGCTTATTTTGGATCAAGATAGAAGTAAAGAAGCTTGAATAAGATGAAAATCAATAAAAGAAAGATTGCAATAAGCTAAGAAATAAGCAAAATAAGAAGATTAAGACATAAAGTTAAAAGCTTGCACTAAGAAAACATTACACTACAACTTGAAATAAACTAAGAACTAACCAAAATCTAACTTGTGCAAATGAAGACTAGGGGTAGGTATTTAAGGGAGCCATGGTGGCTTAACCATTTACAAGTTGACACTTAGCCCCTTAATCTTCCAAATTACGTGAATACAAGGCATAAACTAGAGATACGACGCTATATAACTTTCTAAAACTACAACTTGAGTCCTTGTAACTTTGAGGTGATGTGTAGACGAGCTTTCCAAAGATCTTCAAAAGCATAAAAGTGATCACTTGCTCGGATTTAGAAAGTTTTAGCTTCATAATCATCTTTGAGCTTGATTAAGCGTCTCTTTTACTTTCTTGATCCTTTGAGAAATAATTTGTCTTCACGGGCTTTTCACAAGAGATTTAATCTTTTACTTCACTTTCAAACTCTTTTCCACATCTCGTGCTCGTTTTGGACTTTTAGGTTGCTTTTCATGATGTTTTTGCAATATCCTTACCTGCACAGTCATAAACACAAAAACACGATATCTTTGGCTTTGAACGTTAGTTTTTGGTCTATAATAGTCTAATAATGGTGAATAAAAGATATGTGAATAAGCACATATCAGTTGTGAAGAAGGTTGTGCTTGAGTATGTTCAACTTCTTGAATAACAATGCCTCTAGGTCTGGATATACTCTTTATAATTCAGCAATAGTATCATCATCACTATTGGTGGATTTTCTAATCTTTTCTTCCTGAACTGGATTGGATGGACCCACATCTTCTTCAAAATTTAAGGTCCTTGGTGTAATGAGAGACTGCCTCACAGTACCTTGAGCAGTAT
>LBNU01010553.1:0-37198 GCA_014162995.1 Artemisia annua
AAAACTGATGTGACTGACTCGGTGAATCATATGGATGTTGGACATAACCAAAGTTCTGATTGTTACCGGGAAACTGTTCATAGACAAACGTGTTTCCGGTTTGACACTCAAATCCTTGGTGAGGGCCTCCACAAAATTCACACGAATACGTATGAATCTCATGATGTGGTGGCTGATGGAATAAATCAGATGTATCATGGTGAAAATAAGGATCTTGGTTATAGACAGACCCGTATCCCGACTCTATCACGCTACAACTGGGGCAATTGCCACCATTATGAGGGCCACCACACCATTGGCAATCAAGAAGGTGTGGATGAGACATAGAAAGAATCAAATGGTAACTGAGGGGTAGGGGTAAAGAATTAAACTGATAAGAGGGTAACGGGGAATATTTTTGGTATTTTTGAAAAACATTTTGTACAAATAAAGAAGAAAAATCTTTTTGTTGTTTTCTTTTGTTGTTTTTATATTATTTTTGCGTTCGACTTTATTTGGTCAACACTTTTCCTACCACGGAAAAGTGAGGATGTTTAGACTTATTATTTTGGTATTTTTGTTGAACACTCGGTGACGAGTATTCTTTTTGATTTTTGATCTTATATATATATACTAGAAACAAAGAGAAAATATTTTTGTGTTTTTTAGGTNCACCCAAGTTAGAGCTATAGAATTATTCCCGGGTCGTATAAATCCAGTGGGAGGGAGCTGAATTGTGTCGAATAAAAACGGTAATGAGATCAAGTTGCTTTGCTGAAACGCGAATAAGGTTACGAGTGATTGATTGAGTATTTCTACGATTGGAAAATTAAATGGAAAACAAGTTAACGAACTAAATTAACAAAAACGTAGCTAAATACTCTAAAACATATTTAAAAGTAAAGAACGCGCGTTTAATTAAAAATAACGAAGCGCGGCAAAATAAAAGGTGAAATTTCGAGAAATAAAAGGGCCTTACGACCAGAAATTTAAATTTTTACAAAACCTAATGATAAAAGAAAATTTTTAGAAAAGAAATAATTTTTTAATTTTTATTTATTTAATATTAATTAATTACTAATTAAACAAAATTAATTATAATAAATACTAAACTAATTTGAAAATTACAAAACTTTTTCTATTAATACTTTACAAAGACAGAAAACTAAGAAAAATATAAAAACACCAAATAGCTTATTAATAAGCAGTGAAATTAAGGAATCAGCAATAGCTTAATACAACTAACACTACTATAGAATAAAAAGAGAGGGATTATACTGGCAAGCTTTCCCCCTAGGCCGCAGTTGGTTAATGTGAGTGCTGTGTTGTGTTGTGTGGTGACCTGGTGGCCAGGGGTTCGATCCATTGGGCACCCTTTTTGCAACTTTTATTTTTTTTATTTTTATTTTTTTTTTCTTCTTGGTTACTGTCTTCACACCAACTCAAACCAGAAGACAATCAAAAACAACAACAACAGTTTAACACACAGGAAGCAAATTAACAATCAGCAGAACAGTATCAACAAGGAAAAAAGGTTACAAAAACTTTTTCTTCCTTTTTCTCTTTTTTTTTTTTTCTTTTCTGATTTTCTGTTTTGATTCAAACACACCACAACAACAATTACCATAACATGAACAACAAACAAAAACATATGATCAACAGAAAAGAATCAACAATAAAACAATTACAAAAGATTCAAACAAGTCAAGATCACAAAACATCAGCGGCATATGCTGATTGGTGACAGCAGCAGCAACCAAGAAAAATGGGAAAGAAGGGCTTGAATATAAGCAAGGGAAATAGCAATAATGGGAAACTAAAAACTACAATCCTAAAGCCATACATAGAGGGGCTACCAAAATCAGCAAGAACATTTCCTTAACTCTAAATATTAAGCCAATCTAACGGCCACATGCAACTTTGTCCAAAACTGACGGGGAACAGCGCCAACTCTTGAAAAATGGTAATGAAACGCACTTCAATAACAGTTTCTCATGCCCTCAATAAAATTCATGAAAAATATTTTTGAACAACAACCAACCAAAATCAGTTCCAAAATCACAAAGTCCAAATCCTAAATTAAACCCTGATGAAAAACCCAAAGTTTATTCAAAAATTTATTTCCTTAAACTTTTGACTTTTTGGATTTTTGCAAAATGTTTGACCTTTGATGAGTCGTTTAGACTGATTTAATTGACTTAGGGGCAATGTTAATAGGCTATAATGAAATGAAAGAATAAGCAACTTTAACAACTAATGAATCTCAATGGAGCTGATGTTAGCAACCTAACTCTAACGTTAACTCAATGGGGGCGTGCACACAGTTATTTTTTTGATCTTTATCCTATTGAAACTTTGCCAAAGTGGAATGTTAGATATGAACTAATGTAAGCCTAAGGGGACTGTTCTACTCCAAATTTTACCCAATGAAAGTCACAACAATACAGTTAAATGGACAGTGGCAACACCCCCTTTCAGTGGTAGTTCACTAAGTATCTAAGGCATAAAATGCACACAGGCCAACAAAGGTACATCATTCTAACATATAAATAAGCACATAAATAGTAGATTAAGCTAAAACAAATACAATACATAAGCTTGGATTTAAGCCAGAATTGCAGCATATTACAAGGCTACTCACTTAAACTGAGGCAATGCGCAGTTGGGAAATGATACGTAGGACATGAAACACATGCCCAGGAAATTACAAGCGTACTGTCTGAGCCTTATCAAAGAGGTGGTTTGGCTTATACAAGCTTATAACCTTCAGCTTATTGCTATTTCCTTTTTATTTTTGATTTTTTTTTTTTTATTGACTTCCACTATACTAACTGACCACAACTTTCTAAGCTTATAATTAGCTACTGTGGAGCTCAAATTGACAAGAAACAACAGTAATATGTTCTTAACAATAATTGAAACTTTTACTTGAAATTACATGGATTGAATCAACAACTGACACACTTGAAATTGTTAATTTAAAGACGTTTCTATACATAAATTATGATTGATACAGAGTTTGTAAATTACAAATACATTAGATATTGAAATAAGTAGCTAAATTATAAACTACACTACTACTCCTAGCAACTGCCCCTTCTCCTTCATTTTTCTTTCACCTTTGATAGATCCCTGTGGCTCTTTTCTTTCCCCCCCTCTTTGAGACCGTTGGTTAGGCTCCCATTTGAATTCTCACCCCTTCATTTACTCTTTGCCGGAGAAGAGGTAGAAGCAGCTTGGTGGGTTTGGTGGGTTGTGGGTTTGCTGGAGGAATTTTCGTTGGTGTACTGTGGGGACAAGGAGGCGCAGGAGAGGTGAGGTGAGGTTGGGACAAAGCTACGCCTTCGTAATTAGGGCAGTAATGGTGGGGAATGGGAGGTTAGGGGTGAGTCAACGAGTTGCTGGGGGGGTTTATAAAACGGAGGTTAAGGGGTTTGTTTTATGCAATTTTGGTTTTGGCCCGATTGGGTGATGGGCCTTGGGGTTGGGTTAACAAATAAAGGGTTTTTATGGGTTAAATGGGTTGGGTTTTATTATGATGGGTGTTTATGTTTTGGTTTGGTTTAGTAAAAAATCACAAACCATAAGTGCTACACTTTTAAACCGCAGGACCAATCGTGAGATATCTCACAAATATTTATAAGGACCCAATCATGCAATTCCAATAAGCACCAAGGGCCAAATCATTACTATTTTCCGAAAATTTGAAGCCCCAAGGACCATTTCTGCCAAAAATGAAAGTTGAGGGGTTAAACTTGTAATTTTCTGAAAAATTCACCCAAGTATTATTTTTGCTAAATTATTATTTTAAAAAGACTTGGGTTGACTTTTCTTTCAAAATAAATGCTCAGGGACTAGTTTTGTCAAAATTAGATAGTTGGGGGACTGAAACTGCTAAAGTTGCAAACTTTGTACGTTTTTCACACGTTTTTAAACGTTTTGCATCTAAAACACATAAAACACAATCCTGGAATATTTTCCTTTATTTTGATGCATTATTGAGTGTTTTTGTATGTTTTGCAGTTTATATTAGACCAAAAATGATGAGTGTTTGAGCACTCATCAATACACATCTCCACCACTAGAGTCTGAGAACAATAACCAACTTCAAAGGCAAATGGGTTAAAATGTGAAAGGCTTAGGGGTGATCATTCTTATAATCTTTACCAATACCAATCCTCTAGAAAAAGCGACAAAACCACAAATGCTTGCCCAAATCCATGAACGAGACACCTATGATTACTCACTTCCTTAACTCGAGTAAGCTAAATGTTAGGATTCAGAAATAATGATATTTAGAATGATTAAGGGTAGGATAAGACATGAAAAAAAATTTAGAAGTGGTTAGAAATAGAAAATTAACAAAACAAATAGATTAAGTCCGATAGTACCAAATGCTACTATCGATAAACCATGAAACATACCAAGTTGGTTTTCCCAATTAACCAAATCCCATAAGATTCCGAAACATATTACTCCCTCCTTGACTTTTGAAGTCTTCATTTTGCAACTTTAACTTTAAATATTTTTATGTGTGTTATATAATGCTTGATGAAATTTATATAAATGAAAATACATTTAATAGTCAATCCATTCATATATTTTGCATCAAGTATTATATAACACAAATAAAAATATTTAAGGTCAAAGCAGAAAGATAAAGACTTAAAAAGTCAACAGTGGATAATAATTATGGGACGGAGGGAGTACAATAATAATGGTAAAGTTACGGCCACTTATACAATAAAACTGAGTGGTTTATATTATGACCACTTAAACTAATGAACGTTGGTTTATATCACGTACCAACATATACATATAACAATAAAGTCGGTTAAGCTTAGACGAACCGGCTATCTCACAATCATTCTTTCTTTTTTTTAACAAAAAATAAAAAATAAAAAATAAAAAAAATAAATAAAAAATCATAAATATGATACAATATTTATCATTTCACTAATAATACTCTATTTAGAATAATCATGAATACTTAGAAACTCAAATGAAATAATAAATAGTTAAAGCACGACACAATACATGCTTTCACATTCTCATTGCATCGTGCAAATTTCCCGACCAATGTCTCTCAAGAGAAGAATCGGACGAAGAACTCACACGAACACAGGAAATACATTGAACACTTGTAGCAACTAGCAACCAACTAAGGATTTTAATCAACACAGTATGCTAAGGTATAAGAGAGTAACAAAACAAAAACATATGTGGGTTAAACAAATGAAAGGATAGGCTTAACTTGTTATTCTAGAGGTATGTTACTCTAAAATGAGAGTAACAAAAGGTTTTATATGAGTGGTTAACTAACTAGTGTAGTTAGCTAGTATACAAACATATGCAAACGACATGAGCCATTTGGGTAAATCCTAATCATTTGCCTTAATTCACTAATTACTGCCAATTACACCAGGTTTCCCTATGCAATGCTCATTTTTATGATCTCGAATAAATATACGAAGCCAAATTGTAAAGTCTACAACAATAGTAACTTATGGTAACTTATCTTTTAAATACAAAAATGCTAAGTATTAATATTATTACCGTCAAATTAACATAATTAATTACTGTTACAAACTTGCTCCGCCACAACACGCAATATGCCAAAATTAATTTAAATTTTAGATTGGTTCCGTCGCAACTTGCGGCAGCCTAATTACATTTTGAGGGACAACCAAACACTTCATATCTTCTCCCAAAAAGCAGAAACAAAAAGAAATTACCCTTTTCTGGTTTGTAAACGAATACCCTTAAATATCAAAATAATAAACCAGAATAAAGAACAGAAGTGTTCCTAAAGTACACTGATAATAATGAAATGCTAAAAACAGAGCAATAGGGCAGATAATTCGAATCAAAATCAAAACTGTCGAGAGACAAAAGTTTAGTATTCCCACCAAGTGAGCAGGATCCCTCAGCATGAAACTAATAATCCCAGCCATACTCTCTTTTTCCATAACTACTCGAGTTTCCAAATCTAGATGCTGAAAACCTCTGTTGATATCCATTAGAACCTACTAATGGACTTCCGTACTGAAATTGTCGCCCGTTGCTATGGAAGCCTGAATCAGAATCACCACCACCATGAAATCTATCATTGGATTTATAACCGTTACCACCATGGAATACATTATTAGATTTATAGCCACTGCCACCATGGAATCTATCATAACCGCTACCACCGTGAAATCTATCATTAGATTTATAACCGCTACCACCATGAAATCTATCATTAGATTTATAACCGCTACCACCGTGAAATCTATCCTTTGATTTATGCCTAGCTGGTGTCTTAGGAGATCCCCGCACATGGTTATCATAGTCACCAGGATCTTCAGTGATCCAACCACCCTTACCCTTATGTTTCGGTTCAGATGAGCTTGATTCTCCATATTGTGTTTTGTTCCTTTTACGAGCATTGCCGAAATCAGGAGGCACTGACCTCGCTCCTACATAGTTTCCATTAATACCCCTCTTCCTTGGGCTTGAAAACTCACTTTTATTCTTGTCTTTCTGAAAATAAAATAAAATAAAATAACTTAGTGTCAGAAAACTAAAAGTGGCAATTTGGCCATTGACTTATAAATGGATAGCGAATTTTGTTCTAGCTTTGGCGATTCAAATGGGATATATACTTTTTTGCCATTATGACCCACTTAACTATGGAGCAGAAGGTAATTCAAATGGGATATATACTTTTTTGCCATTATGACCCATTTAAGTGCTTATACGCTTGTTGCATTGTTTTAAAGAAGATGAGCAGTCCCATATACTACAAAAACTGCTTTATATGCGTCTTGTACAGGAAAAATAAGTTGGTACCTACTTAGTTTCATTTAAAATAAGCAATCCTAAGAAGCAAACAAGTCGAAGTAGGGGTCAATCAGACTAAAATCTCATATAAAGTGTAATTGTTATACACAACCTCCCTAATTGCTATAACTAAATATAAGATGTGGTGTTAAAGTTTTTTTTTAACATATTTACCAAAATATGTTTATAGATTATATGTGGACAATAAGCCACATCAATTTTGACCCATTTACCCAGTCAGCCCACTTTGCCACCTCCAGTAAACAATATCTGAAATCCAGATACCAAGAACAGTAAATAATCCAGTTACCTTAGCAGAACTAGTGCATTTACGTGCCATATGGCCCTCCTCGCCACACTTGTAACAAGAACTAGGAGTTCCATTACTGGTTGTTTCAGCATGCACTCTTGCACATTCCTGTAGAAACATTGGTGTCAAGACTACATAAACAAAGCTATTCAAGAAACTTTGTTCAAACCATGTAATATCTTCAACTGCATGTACTGGGGTATAATAATGAGGCACAGCAATATAAAAACTCGGAACACCACTAAAAACATGTTCATTTACTGATATCTTTTCCTTTGTTTCTCTTTCATATCGTATAAAACCAAACAATCCATCTGATTTATAAGCTCAATTGTTCTCACTAGCTTAAACTAGAGGGTTTAACTCTACATCAAGTCCTTGAAAACATATGGATTCATTTGAGGTTGATACATTTTCAAAAACAACTTCGTCTTTAGTCTGTGCATCAGTGCATGTTCCTTTTTCGTATCTTCTAAAACCTCGACAGTACAATCGACATATAACTATAAACAATATTTAAAATTTGTAAACCTGATTTCTACAAAGAAGTCCAACCAGTTACAGTTACTGGTACTAACAAAACCCTCCAACAAAAGTAATGTGCCCTGACGCATCACAGTGTCACAAGTCACGATTCAACATGAATATAAATTTTAGAAAAAAATGTCTTATGGTTATCAGGATGTGGTTGAGAAGTATACTCAGAAGTGAAATACAGGTGATCAGAATGTCATAATTATTCAAGTAATGAATAACTTACCCAACCAGAATGACCCAACTGGCCACATCTGTAGCAAGAAACCTCTAACGGACCTTCATCAATGTAGTTTACACAACAAAGATGGCCAAAACACTTGCAAATGTAACATTGGATTTCCTGAAAAACCCAGAAAGTGACATGAGTTGCTCAATCTTTACTAAAACATNCAATAAACTTCTATGTATTTGCGTTAATAGAAACTTACATCATGCACATATGTACTAGATTACCTACCTTGAGGTCACTTGGAGAATATTTGTTCTTGCATGAGAACATTTCATGCCCCGAACCACCACATTTCAGACATATTTTAGTGTTTTGAGACGCCCAATTAGATTTCTCTGGGCAATCTTTAGCACGATGGCCACTTTTCTTGCATATAAAGCAGTCTTTCCCCTGCAAAAAGGGAGAAGCAGAATATTTGATAATTTCAGCAAGATTCAACTGAGAGAAGAGATGGGTAATATTATGAGTATCTACACACACAGCTCAGAATGGCAAACCCTAGAATACATCCTCTTACATGTGTGCTGTATTCGTTCACGGGCATCACGAACTTATTCATTGTTTCAATATGTCAAAAGAATTTTACCAGAAAACATGTGAAATAATTAGTTACTCACTTAACATTAGTTCCATTCCCAATATTTTACAGCCTATCACTAACAAGCCCCCCAAAACATCCACTTCTTATCAAAAGTCAATATGGAATCTTTTCTCGGATGCATAAAGATGATAAGCTAACCTTGTTGCACTCCTTCACATTGTGCTCGAAACTCCCACAAACAAAACAAGGCTTTTTCCGCTTAGCCGATGTACAGTTTACAGCTGTATGGCCGCCTTCACCACAATTATAGCAATTTCCCCAGCTGTTATCCGGAGGATCAAAATACCTCGGTCCCCGCTGCATTTAATTAACTTGGTAAGAAACATCATACGCCACATTCATTTGTATAGTTGCAACAGTTTGACTTTTTCTAATCTGAAATTTACTCACAGGAAGCTTCCGCAACACAATATTATCGGGTTTCTCTGACGGATCAGTCTTCATCGTCTCATCAATCTCTTTGGGTGCAACCTCCTCTTCCTTTGTCTCCACATCTTCAACCTAAGTACAACAACAACAAAAAGTCTAAGAATCTGGAAACACCGCCATGCAACTTATTTACATACAATACCAACCATCCATATATGTTGTTGATACTTGCCAAGGTTCTTCAAAGTCTAGGACGTGTTTGTGCAAAAGCTTATTTGAGAGAATTTGTGATTGTTAGCATGTACTTATTAGCTTGTGAGCTAAAAAGCTCAGTGTTGTAAAAATCAGCCTAAGCGGCCCATTAATCGGCGCCTAGACGCTAGTCGGCCCCCCCTAACCACTTGATTTTAGCCTAGTTGGCCTTATTAATCAGATCGGTCAAAAAGCAGTAAACATACCAATTAATCGAACAAAATTCAGGCAAATCAAACAAATATTGGCAAATCGGTCAACGAGGGTCAACATTCCCTGAATTTAAAATCTAGGGCATTTTTTTCAATATATCCCACATTTTTCTCAAAATCAGCCCATACAACCATTCAAAGACACATGGATCAGTGATTTAACACAAAATGTGAAGGTATCTTTGTTTTTCTTACTTCGAATGAATGTTTGAAACACCAACTGAATTAGGAAATTGGTTTTCGAAAATCAATCGACATTTGAGACCCAAATTGAACTATTTGAACCTCGAAGTATTTTAAAGCATTATATTTATGTTATACATATAATTTCTAAAATATTATAACTTTAAATATAAAAACTCCAATCCAATTAATCCCCACCTCGCCAAGTAAACCCTTGGCGGGTAACCAGCAGCTCAACTAGCACCTAGCGTTTATTACAACCCAAAATACTTGTTTGTTTCAAATAACTTGTGACGCCTTGCGATGTTTGTCTACTCAAAACAGCTTATGGTGGGTTGATTATGCAATAAGCCCAGAAGCCGCATAAAGAGACTTTACCCCAAACACCCCCCTAATTCAGCTTACACTTATAACTTTAAATCCACCAAGAATAATCAATTCGAGATAAGCAATTGCAATAACAACTTATATAGTAGTACTAATGAATGTTACATTAATTCTTCAATTCAAGAAACAAATTTCAATTAAATTGAATTAACAACTACCTAAAAAGAAACAACATTAAATTAAAGCAGAAAGATTTACTTACAGCATTAACAACAATCTTGTTGTTAATCTTGTTTTTCTTCTTCTTCTTCTTGACTTGGGTAGAAGCAGATGATGGGGTTGAATCCCCACCACCACCAGCACGTGCTCTTGTGATTGCTTTTTGAACAATTTTTAAGCTTAAATCATCATCAGCTTCATCATCATCACTGCTTAAAATAATTGGGGTTGTATCAAAGTTGTCAGATTTGGGGTTTGCTTTTGCCTTCCTTTTTTTTACGGATGCTGATGATGATGATTTACCCATCTTCTTCTTCTTCTTCTTCTTCTTAGAAGGATTTTTATTTTGAAGAAGAAAGGAAACCCTAACCTTGCCTCAGTTGCCGCCTCAGCGGTGGTGGTTGGTTTAAAAAAGTTTCTTTCTTTCTTTTTATCGCTCTCGATATTTTCTTTTATTTATTTTAGGGTTGGACTCGAGGGGCTGCTTGGCTCGATAGCTATACAAGCTGCCTTTGGCTCGAATTTTTTAGATTGATGTGTGCTTTAACGCTCAGTTCTCGAGTTTTAAGTGAAGGGAAATGAAAAAGAATTGGAAAGCGAAAAGAAAAGGTAAAGGAAAGTAAGTGTTAGTGGTTATGTTCTTGAGATAAAAGAAAGAAAAAGGAAAGTAACTATAATCATGGTGAAATTACATATATGCCCTTTAATTGTGAATATAAAATATTTTAAAAAGGGTATATTAGTCTTTACATAATAAAAATTTCCTTTTCCTTTCCCTTTCCTCCCAAAAGTGGGAGGAAGATTTACTCACCAAAACTTTCTTCCTATTTCTTTTCCACTTCACTTTTCTTCCTTAAAAAAAAACTCAAGAACACAAAAACTATCAATTTCCTTCCATTTCCGTTGCCTTTCCAACTCAAGAACTGAGCGTAAGGGGGTATTTGCTTAAGCTTATATACCGGCTTATAAGGTTATTTGATTTCGTTTTATATTTCATAAAGCTTTAATTTTTTGACTTATTTTGAGAGTTTATCATATCATAATAAAGTTATTTTATCCAAGGTTATAAATAGCGTGAGGCGTGGTGTGGCGGCATGGTCAAGCCTCAAGCCTTAGCGTGAGGCGTGGTGTTATGGCGTTTTTAAGGCGTGAATTAATGCGGCAAAAAGTATATAGATTTATAGATTTATATTATATTTCATTAGTGTATCATATTTCATATACATCGAGTTTACAAAAAGTGTTATACATAAGCACTAAAGTAAAGAAACTCTCTTTACATTTGTAATCTTCTTCAAATACTAGTAAACCCCTAAACGTCAAATACCAGTAAACCTCAAATACAATGCCCAAATTCTAATTATTAGTAAATCCCCTAAACGTCTCAAATACCAGTACACCTTATCACGCCTTATCGCACCTCATCTCAGCCAAGCCTTAAGACGACGCCTTGGTCTATTGTGTGGCGTGGAGGTGACGCCTCGCGCCTTTGCGGCGCCAAGGCGCGCCTTTTAGAACACTTATTTTATCCCACAAGTCTCAAAATAAGCACGAAAATTAGGGCTTATGAAATATAAGCCGAAAAATAAATAAGCTCATAAGCAACATATAAGCTAAACCAAACACACTCTAAAGTCTAAATCAAGTATAAGTGAAATATAAGATAAGATTTGAAATTGCATAAAAAAGTCAATATTGATGCGTTATATTCTGTTTTATATTTATAAACTAAGAAGTACTGGAACTAACACATTCTAACAGGCAGTGTACTCGGTCATGTGAAGTATAGCTTAGGTAAACCCGAATGTCGTCCCAAGAGATGTTGGTCTAGTGAATAAGATGTGGGTTTGTTTTGTAATTAAAAAGGTTGTTTAACTATGTACTAAAAGAATTGAAAGTAGAGCGAGAGAAGAAATGATTTAATTATAATGCGCAGTGTCTAGCTCCTTGTCCTATATAGTGGTTATATGTCATTAGGCATAAATGGCCAATGCAACCTAACTTATAATCTTAGACCCCAACTTTGATAGTCACATTGCCGAAAGTTTAGTCTTAGTCATTACGCACCAATTATCTTCTAGACTTATCTTAATGATTTACACACTAAACCATTGCTTGGACCACTAAGGGTTCCCGCACTCCTTAAGCATTTCTACTAGTGTAGGTAGTTCCATGGTCAAGTTCTACACAAGGGTAATGGTCGCATCCCAAGCATCCCATAGTCAAGCTTTCAAATGGTCATGTACTAACTATGAGGTACTACCATAACTTTAACGCTACCAAAACACGGGGATTGACAATAAGCTAACAAGATATTTATATAGAGAAGACAAAGAAAGAACACTACAAAAGGCATAGATAACATCAATACTGAATTCATCAACTGATTAAATGTAAAGCTTAATTGAATTCAAACTACAATGAACTAGAATGACATCTAGTTTCATGAATCGAATGTCTTGACTACAAAAATCATTTATCTTCATCCTTCTAACTCTTCCTTTGTGTTTTTAAAGTAGCTCTAATTGGTTTGGTTCCACTTCGAACGCAGACCGCAACAGAGATCAAAGTATGGTTAGCGATCCAATTCGTGCACTTCTTGGTGATGATTTTTGCAGTGAATTTAAGCACATTTCTAGTTCACCATTGCAAGTACACTATGAGCCTGACAAATGGGACGACATCTCAGAGATCTGCAGAGGGTCAGCAAACCGTTAGATACTTCCACTTTTCATATTTTTCTTGCATGGGTTGGTCTTGTTACAGTTTTTAAATGACTATGTGGTAAACCGTGTATGTAGTCATTGTGAGGTCGTATTTGGTTAAATGTTGAGTGGTTTAAGAGCCGAGTCTAGGATTTGTGGCTCATTCATTGGGTTAGACCTCAGACCCTGTGTTTTCTTTAGCGCCTTGAATAGTTCAGCTGCACCTTTGTGATGTTAAAGACTGATTCGGCTATATTTCCACTAGATATTGATGAATAATGTGTAACTGCAAGAATATTATTACTTGAACCCTTGAAGTAGGAAGACAGAATCCTTCTTGTTTGTAACATCTTGTTAAGAGAAATTCTATTGTACGATACTGATGATTATAGGATTCTATGTACCATTGGAATGTTTCAGTTTATTGTTCTATTTTTTTCTTTATCATATCAAGCAGGTCTGTAGGTCTTGAGCAGTGAGGTTTTGTTGCTACATTGAATTCATTAATATGTGTGCTTGTGTGTGGGTACACTGTAAATTTGTTGTCCCAAAAAATTAAGCACATAAATATGGCCATGACAAATACTTGGGTTTACTAAGCATTTTAATGCTTAAACTTACGCGGTATAACTTTGACCGAACAAGTTTTCCTATGTCTTTTGCAGTAACAATAACACCTTCGGCATACAAGTAGCTTGGTGAATTTCTTAAAAATGTGTAGTTTGTTGTGTGGTTTTTCATTGATTCATACTGGGAAATTGGTTATCTAACTTTAGGTATCAGAAAGATAAGCACTAGACTAATTCAGTTCTTTAGATTGAACTAATTTTGTCAAGACACTTGCACCAATTTCCATGTGTCTATTCAAACACTTCTATACAACCTTTTTATGATTTTCATGTTGGGTGTATGTAAGTGTGTTTGTTGAGTGTAGATTGAACACGACAGTGTAACGTTGTGAGGCTACCCTCTACAACACTGTCATGCAAATTTGTGTGTGGATACACTGTAAATTTGTTGTCCCAAAAAATTAAGCACATAAATATGGCCATGACAAATACTTGGGTTTACTAAGCATTTTAATGCTTAAACTTACGCGGTATAACTTTGACCGAACAAGTTTTCCTATGTCTTTTGCAGTAACAATAACACCTTCGGCATACAAGTAACAATAACACCTACGGCGTAACTAAATCGACCAGGTTACGACAGTAACCTGCACACTTGGTCAACACGTTTGTACTTCTACGATGTGCTTCTTTGGCGTAATGCTTGCATCATCTCTGCAGCGTAACTTCCACGATTAGCTTACGCCGTAACTTTCTTCAGAAAGTTGATTATTTCACTTTAATGTCCCATTGCTCTGATAATTACTCCTGCAAAACAACAAATATAACTTAGCTCATTTTGAAGTGAATCTGCTATAATAACGAGCTTAAACATGAGATATTGATGTTAAGACAATCAGATTATTTGATGTCATCAAATACATTCACCAAATTATCTGTACAAATTATATATATATACAAAAAAGTCAATGAAAAGGTAAAAGTGAAGCGGGACTCCGAGAGTTAAGATCAAGAACCAAGATCAAGATAATGGAGTTAGTATGTGATGACAATAACACACTGACTCCCTAAAAGATCATTTCAAATCACTGATGCAATCTAAAGACTTAGTGCCTTAGATGAGCAACTAAGAATCTGAAGTCTAGGCGGGAAACTTCATGAGAAGATAAGTTTTAAGCTCTTATCAAAAGTCAATTAGTACCATAGTTGGTATATGTAACACCCCCATTTTCAGAACGCAACGGAATACAACATGAGGTGTTATTTATCAATCACATAGTACAAGTATAGTAAACAAATTCAAAACGAAGATGTTTTTAATAAAAGTTCACATTCGAAAGTTATCAAAGTTAAACAAGAGGTCCCAAAAGGTTAACATAGTTTAGAAGTACATAAGATAATAAAAGTTTTAGTCATTTATTAAGTGAAAATTTTTATTAAAGCATGAGCCATCTTGATGATATTCATTTCTTGCGCCGCCCATCCAAGCTGAAGCCACTTGCGGACCTGAGATAAACATGCTAAAAGTCAACATAAAGTTGAGTGTATTCATAGAGTTTAATAAGTAAAGAGTGAATACAAGCATAAAACATGTGTTGACATTGCCATGTACGCAAGTCAGGAAATATAACTATAGCTTTGAGCTCATGACACCGAGCGTTAACCAAAATGAAATAGTGCCCATAAGAAGGTAATCTATGCCATTTATCTTAATTCTCAATATTATGTGTCCATTCGACATGTACTCGAGTGAGCGCTACTCACCTGGACAGGGTATGTCAAACCCAAATAGATCTATTCACAATACTAGCGTTTACCATGTACGTAATTAACGGTTCATGAAATTAGGGACTTTGAAGGCAAGAAGTACTCAATGTCTACAGTTCACGTAATCAGGTCAAGCATACCAAAGTAACTTGTATTCAGTTTGTAAAACTAGCATGTATCCCCCTCGCGAGGTTTATAAAACATTTAAATGAGTAAAGGCGAGGCTATAAACTCACAGTGAGCAAAGAGAATAGCAAAGAACAAGCAAGTGAAGAATAAGCCGCGAAAGTTCTACGAGCAACCTAAATATACACATATACGCGCGTCTTAGTTTAAAATAATTATTGATGCAGTTATGGCTATGTATTATATAGATTATGATCTCAATTATACTTGGTACATAATTTCTAAATAATTGACAAGTTTTATTAGGTGGTTCAAAAATAAAACTTAAGTGTCCATTTGTATAATGTGTTATCCTTTTATACTTTTTAATAAAAAGCTAATGGGATTCTTTTAACATGTCCATCTTTGAAAATTCATTACTCTTAAATCGTATGTCGAAAAATTATGTTCTTTATATCCTCGAAAAGGTATTCATCTGTACTAACAAGTTTTGTGGGTCCCACTAAGTCAAAAATTACCTAACACTANCACTCCCCCCCCGTTTGCGGCCACGTTTAAGTTAAGATGATATCTAAAACTTTTATGTTTTGTGTAACAGTGGGTTTTTCATTAAACAAATGACTTTTATAGGTTCCAAATCTGTTACTTAGAATATGACATGTTTCACGAAAACATTTTTGGTTTAATCATCGGGTGTCATCTCGGGATGTGCCACCCGGGGAAATGACCAAAAGACATAGATCTACAACTAAATATTTTTAGTTTAGGTCCAAAGTTTACTGACTAGTACAGTTTATTCTGTTTGTACACCTGGTCAGATAATGGTTTTGCATGTCTAGTCCTTTAGTGATTTTATAGTCATCTAACCTATGTACCAAGCCTAACCAAGAATGATAACTTATATAATATATAAATACATCAAGTAATATTACAGAAATGAAAATGAAATGAAAATGAAAAGGGAATGATTGGTTTCCTTACAAAAGTGAATGAACAAGAAAAACAAGATCAATGGACCACTAAACCTAGATTTTTACCACAACACTTGGACCTTTTCTTTCAAATCTTTTGCCCAAATCTTTGACCACCAAAATACTTTGTAAAACCTTGAAAATCATAACCACTTGACACCTTGGAAGTCTTTAAAAATACTCTTGTAATCTTCCAAATAAAACACCTTAGAAATGATGAGATTTATGTGTCGTTTGAGTGTAATAAATCAAGAACAAGACTAGGGCTTCAAGATCTTTAATCTATGATCAATAATTTAGTGAAATTTGGATGAAATGTGTGATTTGTATCTGTTTTGGGTCGTTCAAAAAGAGAGAGGGACAAAGAGATTGAAGTTTGGGATAATTACCAAAATGGCCCGGTTGCCCTGTGGCTAGGCATTTTTGGCCCGATTTTTAAATATTCTCGTTCTAGCCCGGGTTGCCCTGGGGAACTAGCGTATATCCAACTACAGGATGCCACGTGTCCGACCAAACACTGTTGGTACAAGGTACATGGTACGTATTGTATTGTGGCAACTTTTGTATTTTGGGCAACCATACATAAGCAACTGGGTATTTTGGTCCTTTCACATCTTACTCTCAAAACATTCAACTAAACAAGTAACACCAGATTCACCATCACAGCTCTCATAACATTCATATAAACATCTCACAACCCTCCTCTCCTCAAGATTCNATAAATTCAGTTAATCCTAGTAAAGGATCAAAGAAAAAACGTGAATTGATAGAAAGAATTAGGCCGGATTAATGTGAGGTGGGGGAGGCAGAAAATCGCCCACACAAAGAGAGAGAATTAGGGTTTCTGTGTGACAAGATCGAGTCATGAGAAACAAATTCATTCACATTTCCGTTCACAGTCCGTTAGGTTTCCGTTTCGTTTTCCTTTCAATTTTCGAGGACGAAAATTTTCTTTTTAGAAGGGAAGAGTTGTAAAACCTCGAAATTTTGAACATGTAAAATACCCAAAATAACCTTTGATCTCGAATTTATAAATGACTTTTAAATAATCTAATACATTCTATTCTGATTATAACCAAAGTATAACATTTTTATTCCTAACGAAATATCACACAACTTTTTCATGTTATATATGGGCCGAATACCATTTAATTGTACACAACATGTAATTTTAACTAAGGTGACACACATTTCATTCATTGGGCCGGTTCTTTTTTTACGTGTACACATATGAGATACATAAGTAATCAAGATATACATTGAGTAAATTTGGAATCGATCTTGGTCCTCTTTGACTCCACATTTCTCGGCAGACTTTCCCTTTATCTCTCACACTTTCCCATTTGTTTAACCAAACTTTCACACATACGCAGCACCTACAAAACCCTAAACAAAAGTGACGGCAGCTGGTTCATTCCTTGGGCATTCGAATAAATTAAGGGTGTTGTGATCTTGTCTCTTGCTGGTACGAGAAGGGTATTGGAGTAGGGAAATTTTTTTGATTCGTAGGGAAGGGTTCTAGGTGCTGGTCTTAATCAAATTCTGGTCCTGGTTCTTGGTTTTTTGTATTCTTCCTTGAGCACACATCAAGGGTATGGTATCATCTTCAATCTTGTTCATTTTCTTCTTTTTAAATTTGTTACACGCCCACGTATGTTATCTATATCGTTCGAATTGATCCAGGTTGTTTTTGCATGAACTATTTTAGTCTCACATAAAATTATAAAACTTTACATGAAACGTTAGACTAGAAACTCACATAATATTATTCTTGTAACCTTACATTCGACATACATATTTACATGTTTCTGAAAATGGATATCTTGGATCGAATGGAAGTGAATTAATGCATGAATTTAGAACCTACAAAATTCATACTTTTGTCCACATAAAATCATAAAGCTTGGTCCATATAAATCATATACACGTACATATATATGAATCGACTTATACATTTTGTGTTCTGGATTTTTGGACTTGTAAAGCATTTGTATTTAATGATTAGCGAGACCTAGGTTCTTTGTCATAAAACTCGATAAACAAAATGTTTAAAAGGATAGAGTGCGTTTGGATTTCAAATGACGAGGGTGCGTTTGTTATTTTGTAACAAGGGTGTCGCGGACTGTTTTGTGTCTCTTGATAATACTTGTGTTGTCTCGCGAGGGTCCATGGGTTAAAATCCGGTCTTGCGATGACTTGTTTCCTCATTAACAGGTGAATACTAATGAATGGTTGTTTTGCCACATGAAATGAAGTCTGCATGCATGAAATGATAGAAAACATTACATGAAATCATTAAAGGGGCGTTTGGTTCGTTGTAATTCATTGTAATCCATTGTAATTGTAATCTGAATTACATACCAATCATGTTTGGTTGGCAGAGTGGAAGGAATTGTAATTGAGATTACATTACGGTGACTGTTTGGTTTCCGTTGTAATTGTAATTCAGTCACTCCAATTACAACAAGTGAGGGAATCTAGATTACGTGGGAAGTTGGATGGAAAGTTTTGAATTACGTTGTAATTCAGAATTTATATACTTTAAAACATCAGTATTATTATTATTATTATTATTATTATTATTATTATTATTATTATTATTATTATTATTATTATTATTATTATTATTATTATTATTATTATTAATTATTATTATTATAATATTAAAATAATAAATATTAATAATAAAATAATAATAATATTAATTATTATTATTATTATTATATTAAAATAATAATATTAATAAAATAATAATAATAATAATAATAATAATAATAATAATAATAATAATTATTATTATTATTATTATTATTATTATTATTATTATTATTATTATTATTATTATTATTATATTATTTTTTATCTTATTATTTTATTATTTTTGTTAATATTTTATTATTTTATTATTATTATTTCTATTATTATTATTTTTATTATTATTATTACTATTATTATTATTATTTTATTATTATTATTATTATTATTATTATTTATTATTATTATTTATGATTATTATTATTATTATTATTATTTATTATTTTATTTATTATTGTTATTATTTATTATTATATTATTTTAATTATTATTATATCAACTTTTTAAGTTTTATAAAAAAAAATTAATTCCATTATGTTGCGAGTCAACCAAACACATCGATAGATTTAATCAATTACAATTACAACATATTACAATTACAACACATTCTAATTCCTTATATTACAATTACATTAAATTACAATTCCTTTCAAAGATTACAATTCCTTCTAAAACATTCTGTGAACCAAGCGCCCCCTATACTCTCCTTGGTGCATTGTGCCTTTTCTAGTTTGACTGTTGTTGACCAATACCTTGAGGACCAATCACTTACGTTCTTGATTATTGGTTTAAGTTCCCCTGTCTTTCAAGTTGGTCATGTTTTAATTGAAGTGTTTTTGTGTGGTGCATGCGCACTCGTTCGTCTACGTCATCAAGTCCTTTACAATCGCTCAACAACATTCCAAGAAGGCGTAATCATCGACGTGCCCGTCCAATAGTCGAACCCGAGATTCGTACTATTCCTCCCGTTATCATGGCGGCTAAGCCCACTATGAATGAGCTTCTCCAAGCACCCATCGAGGGTTATGGAGATGCTATCGTTGTTCCAGCCATCGTGGCTGACAATTTTGAGCTTAAGACTGGGTTGATAAACCTAGTCACCTCACGACAATTCTATGGTTTTGAAAGGGACGATCCTCAAGATCATATTCGATGGTTTAACAAAATCACATCCACCATCAAATGCAAAAAGTCCCTGAAGAGGCAATCAAACTTCTTCTTTTCCCGTTTTCCCTCGATGGGGCTGCTAAGAATTGGCTTGACAAACAACCCCCTCGATCGATTGAAACATGGGAAGATTTGGTTAAGAAGTTTGTGAACGAATTCTTTCCTCCTTCCAAAACCACCGCCCTTAAGAATGAGATCATGAAATCCACGCAGAAATTTGATGAATCATTCAGTGAGGCGTGGGATCGTTTCAAGGACATGCTTCACAAATGTCCTCATCATGGTTTCTCCGAGTTAATGCAACTCGACACTTTCTATAATGGTGTGAGCCAAATTGATCAAGACTCTCTCAATTCCTCCGCTGGAGGTAATTTCTTGAATCGAACCACAAGGGATGCTTTAGCTATCATCGAGAATAAGTCTAAGGTCCGCATTCCACGAAGCAAGCCGGTTGTTTCCCAAGCGGATGTTGGTCCTTCTACCTCATCACCCGTGGCTCAAGCTAGCACCGATGCTAGGCTTGACAAACTCACGGAAGCTATCCATGCTTTGGTTCTCACCAAAAACAAGAAAGTTTCTTCTCCGCAAACTTCTCAACCTGCTGAAGTCAAGAAAGTTGAAGTTTGTGTTACTTGTGGTGGTCCACACGCTTATTACAATTGTACTGCCACCGATGGCAATCCATTTGAAGTTAATGCGATAGCCGGTAGTTCTAATCAAGGAGGTAACCAATACCGTCCTCAAGTTGACCCAAACTATCGTGCTAGCAATCACAGTGGACCACCCGGATTTCCTCAACCCAACAATCCAAATCGATTCAATCAAAATCAACAAAGAAATCAAAATGTTCAAAATCAATTTCATACCCCTAATAACAATTTCCAAATCAAGGGGTGAATTTCAATCAAGGTTTTCAAGCTCCTAATCACCAAGCTCCTAATGTTGCTTCAAGTGAACTTGCTAATTACATCAAAGCAAATGAGGCTAACATGAGGGGTTTGCAAAACCAAATCACGACATTGAAGAATGATTTTCAATCTTCGATGTCGAGACAAGGCAATGAGCTTAAAAATGAACTTCGAAACAATAATCACAAGATTGAACAATCTCAAAGCAAGATTGAGAACATGTTGGCTAGTCTTATGAATCAAATGAATCAAGCTTCCACTTCGGGAACTCTCCCGGGAAATACTATTCCCAACCCGAAGGGTGAATTGAAAGCAATTACCACTCGTAGTGGTAAAGCTTATGACGGACCCTCAACTTCTACTACTTCTCCGGTGAAGGAAGTGGAGCGAGAGACCGAGGTGACAAAGAACAAGGTGCATTCCTCAAGCCCACGAAGTACCGCACACGTTCAACCTTCGGAAGTCCAAACTTCAAATCCCGAATTCGTTTTTCCAAAGAGCATTCCTAAGCCTTTGATCCCATATCCCTCGAGGCTTAATGATCAAAAACTCCGTGACAAAACTAATATCCAAATGAAGAAGTTTCTTGAAATTTTTCAAAAATTACACTTCGACATTAGTTTTGCGGATGCTCTTCTTTACATGCCCAAGTTTGCTTCCACTTTCAAGAGTCTTCTTAGCAACAAAGAGAAAATGTTGGAGCTCACCAACACTCGTTTGAATGAAAATTGTTCGGCGGTGCTTCTAAAGAAACTTCCTGAAAAGTTAGGAGACCCCGGAAAATTTCTCATACCTTGTGATTTCCAAAAGCTTGAAGAGTGCTTCGCCTTGGCCGATCTTGGCGCTAGCATAAATCTCATGCCTTTCTCTATTTGGCAAAAGCTTTCACTTCCCGAACTTACTCCAACACACATGACTTTAGAATTAGCAACCCGAACGATTACTAAGCCAAAGGGTATTGGTGAAGATGTATTTGTGAAGGTTGGCAAGTTCTATTTTCCTGTCGACTTTGTAGTCGTCGATTTTGATGCCGATCCTCGTGTTCCTCTCATTTTGGGAAGACCATTCTTGAAAACGGCTCGTGCATTAATCGATGTCTTCGAAGGCGAAATGACTCTCAGGGTCGGAGATGAAAAATTGGTCATAAACATTGAAAATACTTCGTAAGATCTCCTTGACCTTGAACGAGAAGCAATTAACCGAATAGATGTCATTAATGTTGCTTCTGAGGAGTACTCTCAAGAAGTTCTTGGTTTTTCTCCGAGTGGCAATCCCACTCCATCTTCTGCTCCAATCATAGCCGACTCTTCCCCTTCCCTCACTCCGTTTGAGGTAAGTGACTTTCTTTTGGAAGAAGTCGAGGCTTTTCTTGCTCAAGATAGCTCAATGTCACATGAAGTTGATAACAACTATCTTGACTCTGAGGGGGATATACTTTTGCTTGAACAATTGTTAAATGAAGATCCTTCACTCCCTCATCCTCCAAAAGAACTTCATAATGAGGAGATCAAATCCATTGAAAAATCTATTGATCCTCCCGAGGTCGAACTTAAGGACTTACCACCTCATCTCGAGTATGCATTTTTGGAGGGTGACAATAAGTTACCCGTCATTATTGCTAAAGACTTGAGTAAGGATGATAAAACCGCTCTCATAAAGGTTTTAAAGTCACACAAGCGAGCCATCGCTTGGAAACTTTCCGACATCAAGGGTATTAATCCGGAATTTTGTATGCACAAGATTTTGATGGAGGATGACTTTAAANTTTTTGGAGGGTGACAATAAGTTACCCGTCATTATTGCTAAAGACTTGAGTAAGGATGATAAAACCGCTCTCATAAAGGTTTTAAAGTCACACAAGCGAGCCATCGCTTGGAAACTTTCCGACATCAAGGGTATTAATCCGGAATTTTGTATGCACAAGATTTTGATGGAGGATGACTTTAAACCGGCAGTTCAACAACAAAGAAGGGTGAATCCAAAAATCCACGAGGTTATCAAACAAGAAGTCATAAAACTTCTTGATGCCGGATTAATTTACCCTATCTCGGATAGTCCTTGGGTGAGCCCATTCATTGTGTGCCCAAGAAGGGTGGTATTACGGTTGTTAAAAATGATGAAAATGAGTTAATTCCTACTCGATTGGTAACGGGATGGCGTGTATGCATTGACTACCGCAAGTTAAATGACGCCACCCGTAAAGACCACTTTCCTCTACCTTTCATGGACCAAATGCTCGAAAGACTTGCGGAAACGAATACTATTGTTTTCTCGACGGTTTCTCGGGTTATTTCCAAATTCCCATTGATCCGAAGGATCAAGAGAAAATGACTTTTACATGCCCATACGGAACATTTGCCTATAGGCGCATGCCTTTTGGTTTGTGCAATGCTCCGGGCACGTTTCAAAGATGCATGATAGCCATTTTTCATGACATGATCGGGAAAACTATGGAAGTCTTCTTGGACGATTTTTCGGTCGTTGGGAATTCATTTGAATCATGTCTTGCCAATTTAGACAAAATGCTTCAACGTTGTGAGGATACAAATCTTTGTCTAAGTTGGGAGAAAAGTCATTTCATGGTCAAAGAAGGCATTGTCCTTGGCCATAAAATTTCAGAGAGTGGGATTGAGGTTGACAAAGCTAAAGTCGATGTCATTGCTAAACTACCTCCTCCCACAACTGTTAAAGGTGTTCGGAGTTTTCTTGGTCATGCCAGTTTCTATCGTAGATTCATTCAAGATTTTTCGAAAATATCCCGGCCTATGACCCGACTTCTTGAGAAAGAAACTCCATTTGTCTTCTCCGATGAGTGCATCGAAGCTTTTCAAACTCTCAAGAAAAAGCTTACCGAGGCACCAATCTTAGTTGCCCCCGATTGGGACCTACCTTTCGAGCTTATCTGCGATGCAAGCGATTTTGCCATAGGTGCGGTCTTGGGGCAACACAAAACCAAGCATTTTCAGCCTATACATTATGCGAGCAAAACTTTGACCGAGGCTCAAGCTCATTACACCACCACTGAAAAAGAATTGTTAGCCGTGGTGTATGCTTTCGAGAAATTCCGGCCATATTTGATCTTAACCAAAACCATAGTGTATACGGATCACTCGGCTCTCAAGTATCTCTTTGCTTAACAAGATGCAAAGCCGAGGTTGCTCCGTTGGGTTCTCCTCCTACAAGAATTTGATATCCTTATTCGGGATAAAAAAGGAGCCGAGAACCTTGCTGCTGATCATCTTTCCCGATTGGAAAACCCTCATCAAAGTACTCTTGAGAAAAAGGAAATAAATGAAACGTTTCCTCTCGAGACTCTTAATGTGATTTCTAGTCGTGGTGATTCTAGTACCCCATGGTTTGCCGATTTGCAAATTACCATGCGGGTAACTTCATTGTTAAAGGGATGTCGTCCCACCAAAAGGACAAATTCTTCAAAGAAGTGAACCACTACTTTTGGGACGACCCCTATTTGTTCAAAGTTTGTGCGGATCAAGTCATTCGTCGGTGTGTGCATGGCCAAGAAGCCATGGAAATCCTTAAGGCTTGTCATAATGGACCCATCGGGGGACATCATGGCCTGAACTACACCGCTCGGAAAGTATTTGACTCCGGTTTCTATTGGCCCACAATTTACAAAGACACCCATGACTTAGTCAAATCTTGTGACTCTTGTCAATGTCAAGGAAAAATTACACAACTGGATGAAATGCCACAAAATGTCATCCAAGTTTGTGAAATTTTTGATGTATAGGGCATTGATTTTATGCCGTTCCCGTCTTCACGAGGGAACAAGTACATACTCGTGGCCGTCGATTATTTGTCGAAATGGGTCGAAGCTAAGGCTCTCCCAACAAATGATGCCCGAGTAGTTGTGAAATTTCTTAAGTCTCTCTTCGCTAGGTTTGACTCCCCGTGCCATCATTAGTGATCGCGGTACTTACTTTTGCAATGACCAATTTGCAAAGGTCATGCTTAAGTACGGTGTTACTCACCGTCTTGCTACCGCGTATCACCCACAAACTAGTGGGCAAGTGGAGGTTTCAAACCGAGGTTTAAAGCGAATTCTTGAAAGGAACGTAGGCGAGAATCGTGCCTATTGGTCGGATAAGTTAGATGACGCTTTATGGGCTTTTCGTACGGCTTACAAAACACCCATCGGGTGTACTCCATACAAGCTTGTATATGGAAAAGCGTGTCATCTACCGATCGAGCTTGAGCACAAAGCTTATTGGGCCTTAAAGCATGCCAACTTCGATCTCAAGTCTGCGGGCGATCATAGGAAAGTTCAACTCAATGAATTAAATGAACTTCGTGATCAGGCTTACGAGAACTCTTTGATCTGTAAGAAAAGATAAAGAAGATCCATGACTCCAAAATCAAAAACCGCGTTTTCAACGTTGGTGATCGAGTCCTTCTTTTCAACTCTAGATTGAAGATCTTCTAGGGAAAGCTTAAAACCCGATGGATTGGACCATATACTGTTGCTCAAGTTTTTCCATATGGCACTGTCGAGTTGTCTCAAACCGGTGGGCCAAACTTCAAAGTTAATGGTCATAGACTGAAGCATTACTTTGGAGGGGACATACCATCGATGGTTGTCCCGGATCTCCAAACCGTCCCCATGGACCAATGAATGCGGGGATCGAGTCAAGCTAGCGACTCGGTGAACAAAAACTGTAGCATTGCATGGGTTTTCACCCATGATTCTGATTTCTTCCTATTTTCTAACATAAGTGTGGGAGTTGCCCCTACTTTTTCAAAAAAAAAAAATAAAATAAAATAAAAAAATAA
This sequence comes from Artemisia annua, assembly GCA_014162995.1. Taxonomy (NCBI): domain Eukaryota; kingdom Viridiplantae; phylum Streptophyta; class Magnoliopsida; order Asterales; family Asteraceae; genus Artemisia; species Artemisia annua. Next base: position 25,643 of record LBNU01010553.1, read on the forward strand.
ATAAATTCTTTGTGTTCCCACACTTAGCTAGTAATGTTATCTTTTTTATGTTCAAGGATTCGGCATAATAGCCGGGACTTTGAATATTGGGGACAATATTCAATTATAAGTGTGGGGGAGGGAATTTTGGCAAATTTGATCAAATATGTACCTTTTAGTGCCATATTCCCCCATTTTGGCTAAATTTTTTTTAGTGCCTTGCACTAATGAAATAAATGGTAATCAGTCCACCATGTCTAGCACACATAAGGACTGGCTAATCCTGGAGCAAACGGCTCTAGGTAGAGATAAATCAAATCCGTTTATGGCTTACAATTTGCCAAAAATTGTATGGTATTCGATTCACCATATCTTCGGTAAAGAGTTGACTAGCCCGCAAGGTTATGGCTTGTGGTAAAGGCAGTGGAAAGCCATAATTGGGAATCAACTCACCAAGATGATAACTATATTCTATCAAAGAGTTGGCTAGTCCGAAAGCAAACGGCTTTTGGTAAAGACAAATCAAACCCGTTGACAGCTGGTGGTTTGCACAAAATCATATGGTTATCAGTGTACCATAGTTCTTACTTGAACGGAAACATTTGGCTACTCCAGAAGTAATGGCTTTTGGTAAAGAGGCTTCAAATCCATTAAGTTTTAGCTAGGGACTAGCAACAGTTTAGTGTAGGGGATTGATGAGTGTGCAAATACTCATCATTTTTGGTCAATCTGAACTGCAAAAACATTTAAAAACACTCAAATATGCATCAAAATACAGAAAATATCCCAAAGATCGTGTTTTATATGTTTTAGATGCAAAATGATTAAAAACAGATGAAAACCGAACAAAGTTTGCATAATTGGCAGTTTCAGTCACCCAACTTTCAAAACTTGACAAAATTAGTCCCTAAGCATTTATTTTGAAAGAAAAGTCAAACCAAGTCCTTAAAAATCAAAAGTTATCAAATAATGATCTTTGGGAGAAAGTCTATTAAAAGTTTACAAGTTTAGTCCCTAAAGTTTCACATTTGGCAAGATTGGTCCCTGTACTTTTAGAGATTGTCAGAAATGGTCCTTGGAGAGATTTTGTAAAGAAAAGTCAACACTCCCCCTCCTAGAATCATCAAATGACATTTTTGGTCCTTGTATTGCAAGTTTCAAAGTTTGGCAAGTATAGTCCCTCAAGTTTCAAAAGTTACATAAATGGCCCCTGGGAAGTTTACTTTGAAGAAAAATGTTCAAAAGGACCTTAGGAAATAAATGGTTGTCAATATTGATCCTTGGAGTGAGTTTGGAAATTTGGCAGAAAATACCCCTCAAATTTCAAGATTTTACATGATTGGTCCTTGGGCTTATTTACTTACACAACCAAATGGACCCTTTGCATTATCTTAACCCAAATAAACCCAATAAAATAAATTATCCCAAACTGCTCCCAGCCCAAAACCAGCCCAATCCCAAATAAATAAAACCATCCCCACGTTTTTATAACCCAAAAGTCAAACGGTCAAACTCCCCTTCTTCCTCCTCCCACCCAAAGTCCACTGGATAAAACACCATCTCCCACTCCACCTCTGCTACACTCCACCATCTTCCTCAAAAGCATCCCATCACACTCTCCCACCCAACTAACCTTCTCCAAAACCCTACCTACCACCCCAAGCCACGCTGGCAATCCAATTCCCCTCATAACATGTTTCCCGCCAATTTTGAATCAAGGGCTAAGATCAAAACTACTTTAATTGGACGAATGGGATTCACTCCAGAAAGCACAAGGATGATGTTTACAACGTTTTCTCTCACAGAAGAAGCACAAGAGAGTGAAGGAACCCTAGTTTAGTTTTAGTATAAATAGAGGTCCATTGTAAGCCTCAAAAGGCATCTAATTTTCTGTATTTTTCTTCAAGTATGCTTAACTTTCAATTGTAATGCATGTTTCTTAAGTCAATTCCGGTTTTATATAAGTTCTCAAGCAATTTCAGTTTTTACTCAAATTCCTTAATTTTTGCAAAGTACTATTGTTCACCCTATTTTGTGCTAATTTGGATATCAGAAGCTTATATAAACTATTTAAGAGCTTCTTGAATACTTGAAAACTCAAAAACTCAGAAAAGAAAAAAAAGAAGAAAATACAAGAAAAATCAAAGAAAATAAAAAAATGGTGAATCAAAAGTTGAAGAAGGAAGAAGGAAGGCAGTAGCAGATATGGTTATGGAGATTGGTTTAGAGTCCCATGGGGGACATTAGGTTGGGTTCTTGTTACTGATTCTTGGTACCTAGCTGTGGATGTCAAGTAAGCCTTTGGCTCATAAAATTTTGCATAATTTGATTCCCTAAGTGATATGTGTTCTTTTCTGTTGAATATTGTTTGTTCATGCTCATGTCAGCTTAGTTATGGTTTAGATTTCAGTTTCATTGTTTGAATGCCTTATCTGTAGTGGCAATTCATCAATCAGTCTTAATATAGGAGTGTTTGGATTAACTTGTTAAACTATTTTGTAGTTTGATAAAATAGGTAAAATTGGTTTAGACAGTATACTTTAGGTTAAACTAGAGTAATGCAAGCATAATATTAGTAGGTTTCATGTAAAAAGTCAAATGATTGCTTATGATTCTTATGGCAGTTCACTGTGGAGAATTTTTGAACCCAAATCATCATTTTGGCTTTGAAATTTGTTAAGCTCACTTGAATCAGTTTCATTTAGGGTTATTTTATCACTTTTAATCATCTAGGAAGCTTAGAATCTCACCAAAGTCAAAGTTTTCAAAAACATAAAAAGTCAAAAAAGTCTCATGTCTGCTAAGTGGGACATATTTCTAGGGCATTTGTAGGGTGCAATCTTGTTTAGAAATCAGTAAAAATTGTTGTTTTGCAAACTTTTGTGGTTTGTCTTTTAAGATAAAAAAGAATATTTGGATTTGGACTCCATTTGCCCATAGGAATTTGAGCATAAAGTAGCCCATTTGACCATGTTCTTCCCCTGCATCCAGATTTTGTTCCCACTTCCATTGATCATAGATTGTTCAATCCTGGACCAAATGTTGTGTTCTTTGTTGTTTAAAGTAGACCCCTTGGTTGTTGTTAGTTTTATGCTTTTAGGTTTTCCCCACTGCTTATTCGACTGCTTATTTTGATCCCCTTTTGACCCACTTTTTAGTTTGCTGCTGCTGTTGTTCTTGATGTTCTTGAGTCTGAGTTGTTCTTGATCTTGTTCTTGTTGTTGTTGAATTGTCTTGTTGTGGTCACTGTTTGTTGTTGTTATTATTCTTGTTGTTGTTACTTGTTATTGTTTATAGTTTAGGTTGTGCTTATTTGGCTTATTGACTTTCAAGGTTGAGTTGTGTGGCTTTTGCAAGAAAGAAAAAAAATTTGAACAAAAAAAATTCTTATGCTCATCTTGAATCTGTGATGAATTTAATGTTTGTAAGAGTTTTGTTGTTAAACTTTGTTTGCAAAGTTTGATGATTGATTGTATTTATAAAAAAACAAACAAAAAAAAAATTTCTGCAAAAAGCCAAGAGGCAGGCTCGAACCTGAGACCTCTTGGCTTCACTGAACAACACAACAACACACCACATAACCAACTGCCCTAGAGTCTTTAGTCAGTTATACTTCTCCTAGTTTTTTATGTAACTACTTTTAGCCCTTTTAGCTTAACTTTGCTTTTTGGCTTATTTTCTGCTTATTTCTCTACTGTACCACCACTTTTTATATTTTTCTTAAATCAGTTTTAGTTTGTAGAATTTATTAAAAAAGTTTCAGACTTTTAGGGGTTGTACTTTAATTATTAGAATTTAATTGGTGATAATTAGTTTTTAATTCATAGTAATTAGAATTTTTATCAAATTTTTAATTTTCTTTTTTCTAAAATTTTATTTTGTCTTTTAGTGTGTTGGAAAATTATTTGTAGGCCCGTAGGACTTGCGTAGCTAAAATTTCACGTTTTTATTTGTACATTGACGTTTATCTTAAATAAACGTCACGTTTATTTGTTAACTTGTGTTTTAGGATTCCCGATACCTAATTTTGATTCCCGTAGTGTTTTAGAATTCCCCTAGTTTGCCATTTGCCTTTTGTTTTCCCTTAGGTTATTTTATTTTCATTCTCGTTCATTAATTTATTAATTTCCGTTAATTTAACGTACAACAAAATCAAATAATCTTTCACAACCAAACATACAAGGTTTTAATCTCGATCTTTTCTCAAAACTTTCCATTCACACCTTGTTGGGGTACGACCCGGGAAATCACTTCCCGGTTTCACAAATAAATATCACTTTCACGAGTTTACGAGGTAATCTTTTTCCTAAAAGGTTTACTTGTATTCCTCCACGTCTTGTTGTCTCACGATAACATTGACCTCACGTTTGTTGATATTTTGATAAATTGTTTTGCACAAAAACACAATGAATCACATAGCTCACACCATCAATTGCCAACATTGCCTTTCGTTCCTCCACAATTGGTTCCTTCTTTTGCTTGTACCATGTGGATCTGTTATCCTGCTTCCTTGGTCTCCTGCATTCCCTAGCAAGATGCCCCAACTTGTAACAGTTGAAACACTCTACTTTCTTCTTATCAAACCCTGCAGTTTCACTTCCATTGATGTGGATCGGCTTGCCAGTCTTCTTGTAGAATTTCCTAGCTCTCATGCTGAGAAGAGCTACTTGCCACTTTATGTCCATCTCCTCCAAATCATCCTCATCAATTTGCTCTATGTCTTCATGAGTTAATATAGAGCCATTAACTTGAGTGGAGATAAAGGCATAAAAGGTAGGATCTCCAATACCAGCAACCTTCTTCTTTGAACCTTTAGTGGTAACAAGAGCATTACCAGTGGAAACTGTAGAAACAGCAGTGGCAATGTCATCATCACTGTCATCTTCAGAATTATCACTGTCAACTGAGGTTGACACCAATGCCAAGCTGCTAGAGCTTGAACCAAGCTTCCCTACCTTCTTCAATCTTTGTTCAATGAGTTCGAAGTTATTGTAAAGATCATTGAGCTTCATAGTTTCAATTTCTGGTTTGTTCTCCCAGACTGTAACATTGGTATGAAACTGAGAGGGCAAGCTTCTTAGAAACTTCAAATTGAGGTCTTCCTGTTCTACCTCAATTCCAAACACAGTCAATTGTCTGACAATCTTCTGTAGTTTGGTGAAAATGCTGTCAAGTGATTCATTGCTTGAAGCAGTGAAGTTTTCATAGATATGCTTCAACAATGTCTTTTGGGTCTTTTTAGTAGCATCATTGCCACCAAACACAGAACAGATCTCTTCAAACAATTCTTTTGCAGTCTTGAATTCACTGAAAGCAATGATCTGGTCTTTAGGAAGAGTCATTAGAAGTAAAATTCTGGCCTTCATATCATTCTTCTTCTGTGTTCTTTCATCACTAGTAGAAGGTGCAGAAACTGTGATTACTTATTTGTCACCAACTTTCTCAGTCTTCTGAGTAGGTTTGAAAGAGTCACCAGTTAAGATGATCTCCCACAAAGCATAATCTTGAATGAGAAAGTATTGCCCAATCATTATCCTCCACATCTCAAACTCATTGAGTTTGAGCTTAGGAAGTCTTGGAGCAGAATTGGACTGGTTGTTTTCCATCTCCATGGATCTGAGTGAATTGGTTAAGCTAAATTCTTGGATCTTCTAAATCAAAGTATCAGAAACCTGTCTTTGAAACCACTTGTAGGATCTAAACACACACCTTGTGTTAGAGTGATACTTTGAGTTATATTATTAGGCACGCGGAATATACTTAACAATACTTAGAATATGAATTATATGATGTAATGTAAGTGAGAACAGTTGTAAGTTTAACACAAAGCTTCAATATTATTGATAATAAGACGAGTGATCTTGCTTATCACTAGGGTTACACCTTGAAGCTTTCTAGGGTTAATACGTACCTAGAACAATGACCTAGGACATCCTTTTATAGCACAAGGAGTCCTTTACAAGATAAATATAAAGCTATCATAATAGAATATACACAAGATCTTTTCTATACTTATCTACATACGAATACATTACAGTTATCCTAACAGCAGTGGTAATAATATGTACTAGCAGTGGTAATGTGTTTCCACTGCTAGTGCATTCTTCAGCAGTGTCTTCCATAAGCTTATCAGTGGTAACTGTTAGCTTTATTCCCAACACTATGCAAGTAAGACTATGATCGATGCTCAATATCATTATACGACTACTGAAAAAGAAATGTTAGCCGTCATTTATGCCTTCGAAAAGTTTCGACCTTATCTCCTTTTGAAAAAGTGCATAGTGTATACGGATCATTCGGCTTTAAAATACCTTATGACTAAACAAGATGCTAAACCGAGATTAATGCGGTGGGTTCTCCTTCTTCAAGAATTCAATGTCGAAATTCGAGACAAGAAAGGAGCGGAGAACCTAGCCGCCGACCATTTGTCTAGACTTGAAAATCCCCATCAAAGTGTTCTCGAGAAAAAGGATATTAATGAGTTATTTCCTCTGGAGACACTTGGGAGTTTATCACATGATTCTAGTACCCCATGGTTCGCCGAATTTGCAAATTACCATGCAGGGAATTTCATAAGGAAAGGGATGTCGTCCCAACAGAAAAAGAAATTCTTTAAGGACGTTACGCACTATCATTGGGACGACCCCTATTTCTTATGGCATGCCACAACGAACCCACGGGGGGACATCATGGTGCCAATTACACCGCTAAGAAAGTTTTCGATTCCGGATTCTATTGGCCGACGATATACCGTGATGCACAAGACTTGGTGAAGTCGTGTGACTCTTGCCAACGTCAAGGAAAAATTTCACAAAAGGATGAGATGCCTCAAAATGCGATTCAAGTTTGTGAAATCTTTGACGTTTGGGGTATTATTTTTGTGAGACCATTCCCGTCTTCTCGAGGGAATAAGTATATACTTGTGGCCGTCGATTACTTGTCGAAATGGGTTGAAGTAAAGGCGCTCCCCACCAATGACGCCCGAGTTGTTGTGAAATTTTTGAAGAGTCTATTTTCCCGATTTGGAACTCCTCGTGCTATTATAAGTGATCGCGGTACTCATTATTCACCAAAGTTATGCTTAAGTATGGAGTTACCCATCGTCTTTCTACCGCGTATCACCCGTAAACGAGCGGTCAAGTGGAGGTTTCCAATCGTGGCTTGAAACGTATATTAGAGAGGACCGTTAAGTTAGATGATGCATTATGGGCTTTCCGCACCGCTTACAAAACCCCCATCGGGTGTACTCCATATAAGTTGGTGTATGGAAAGGCTTGTCATTTACCCATCGAGTTAGAGTATAAGGCCTACTGGGCCTTGAAACATGCTAATTTTGACCTCAAAACTGCGGGTGATCACCGAAAAGTTCAATTGAATGAATTGACTGAACTTCATGATCAAGCCTACGAAAATTCTTTGATCTACAAAGAGAAAACGAAGAGGATTCATGATTCCAAAATCAAAAAACGCGTTTTCAACGTTGGTGATCAAGTCCTTCTTTTCAATTCTCGATTGAAGATTTTCTCGGGCAAGCTTAAAACCCGTTGGTCTGGACCGTTTACCGTTACCCATGTTTTTCCTTATGGCATCATCGAGTTAGCTCAACCTGATGGTCCCAACTTTAAGGTGAACGGTCATCGTCTCAAACATTACTTCGGAGGGGATATACCACCCATGGTTGTCCCAGATCTCCAAACTTTCCCCAAGGACAATTGAATTCGGTGATCGAGTCAAGCTACGTGACTCGGTAATCAAAAACAAAGCGCTTCGTGGGAGGCAACCCATGCTTATCCTATCTATCTTTATTTCTATTTTCTTTATTTTCTAATAAGTGACGTGAGGAGGGGCGACCTCTTCCATTTCTCGTGTTTTCGTGTTTGTTTGTGTATGTCCAGGATTGTCCCGAATTATGATGACTCTCGTGCTCATTGTTTCTCCTCTCCACTCGAGTATCATTCTTCGTTGCTTATGGAAATCCGTTATAATATCCTAATCTTATCGACTAACGTTTATCTTTTNACCTCTTCCATTTCTCGTGTTTTCGTGTTTGTTTGTGTATGTCCAGGATTGTCCCGAATTATGATGACTCTCGTGCTCATTGTTTCTCCTCTCCACTCGAGTATCATTCTTCGTTGCTTATGGAAATCCGTTATAATATCCTAATCTTATCGACTAACGTTTATCTTTTGGCATAATTAATAAACGGCCTTAGATTTTTGTAGGATTACCCTTACCTTTGAAACATTGAGGACAATGTTTATCTTTAGTCTGGGGGGGGGGGGTGAATCTTCGATTTGATTTGACCATTGCACTTTCACTTAAACTGTTTACTCTCGCAACCCCGTTTTTCCTAAAAAAATGCAAAAATTGAAAATTTGAAAAAAATTTCAAAGAAAAAATGATGAAAATGTTGTGAAAAAGCACAAAAAAATGAGAAAAGTTGAAAAAGATGTGCAAAAATATAATAAGTGTTTTGACACCGTGTTGACTTTCCAGCTGGCGAGAGTAGGAGTAAAATTTTTGACTTGACCGGGCGTGTTGAGCCCTAGCTTGTTCCCTTAACCAATGATGATCATATAAGCTTGTGCTAGTTTTGTACACAAGGAGCTATAAAACGCGAATTCTTTCTTAAGAATCTGCAAGTTCCCGTACATTACTTTATACATGCGCAACTTAAAAGCTTCCGCTAGTCTTTTACATAAGGAACTAAAAAACGCGAATTTTTTTATTAGAGTTTGCAAGTTTCCGTATTTGACTTTATATATGCGTGGCTGATTATCAGCTAAGTATTCGCGGGTCTCATTATTTGAGATTTGTTAAAAAGGCGAAGAGCGAGAAATGATAGTGTTTATTTAGAAGTTAGATGCCATACGTGGAGTAGTGGTTCTCTTTAAAGCTCATCGAAGGTACTTGTGGCCATTTGTTCCCGCCAAATTGTTTCACCCCATATCTTGTGTATAATAATTAAAGATGTCTCGGTTTTGATGAAATTTAGTTCTTTATCTTCTTAAGAGAATCTTTGCTTGAAAAATTGGGTACACATTAAGGATACACGCCAATTGTATTGAGTTGTACGTATGTGGTTTCGGAGCTACCTTTTAAAGCCCGGTATTCATTAGAGCTAAGGTGCTTTGAGACTTCGGATTGTGATCGGACCTTGGATCCTACTTCTAAAGGCGGTAGGTCTTGGATTGAAACCATGAAGGTTCGGAGTTGAAAAGTTACTAGGGCAAAAGAAAGAAGAAAAAAATGAAAAAAAAGTATCAAGAAAAGTAAAAAAAAAGTGAAAAAAGTGAAAAAAATCAAAAGAAAGAATAAGGATCTAAGTTGAGATTTATGGATTATGAGCTTAAGTGTTAAGACTAAAGTTGGTAGCGCATGAGGTGCATGCGAATGATCCTAGATCGGGCGCATGAGGTGCACGTGAAAGTACTCTCCAACTTATGTCTATTTTGATGTATTCCAAAGTCTTTGTATGTATTTATCCAATATCCTTGATGTGTACCTCATTTTTAAAGCAAATTTTCTTAAGAGAAGATCGATAACTACTTAGCGTTTGAATTCTTGGTATCTTTATCGGATTAAACCATATTGGAACGAGAAAATATGAAGCAATTCATTTCTCAACTTAATTTAAAATAAATAGGTACACTAAGATATGGGAGCAAGAGGTTTTACACAAGTAACTATCATGAGTAGTATTGGCATCTAATTTGTAAGTAAGCGGTGATCTCGTTCATAAGCTTAGTTTGGGGGCTTGTGAAAAATTAAGGACGACGAATTTTATCCTTATGGTCACATTTCTATGAATTGTGTTTCTACTCTATGAACCTAAACGTTATTGCAAAATAATGAAAGTTAACACACCGTCACCCGAATAAAGTGAAAAAATAAAAAAATAATAGTATAGATTAGTATAAGGAATAAAATGGGAAATCGGGGTGTTTTCGGGAATAAATGATTTCGTAATCTCTTTGGAACGTTTTTTTTACTTTTCAAAGTTACTAAAAAGGGATATGAAATTATTTATCTTAAAAGCGTGAAGTGATGACATTGCGTGAGGACACGACAATACCTTAGTCTGGGGGATTTTGGTGTATGCTTATTCATACACCTTTTATTTACCAAATTAAGATCAAAACGACCAAAAACTAACCTTAAATGCCAGATATCTTGTGTTTTTGCGTTTGTGATTGTGCAGGTACGGATATTTCATGAATGGACATAAAATCAAGGAAAACCGACAAAAACGAGCACGAGAATGGAAAGTGTCAAAAGCCGAAGCCGGGGAAGGATTTAAGCTCGAAATGTCAAAAATAGTCCTCCAAGAATCAGAGAATGACATCAAAAGCCCTTGGATCACTCTTTGGAAAAATGGCAGCATAGGTCCCTATAATTTCAGAATCTACATATTTGGTCCTTGTCAAAATTCTAAGTCCTAAATCCTCTAAATAAACCAAACGGACCCTTTATCTTAATTAAACCATAAAACCCATTACCCTTAATCCTTTAACCCAACAAACCCCCTTTATCTTAATTAAACCATAAAACCCATTACCCTTAATCCTTTTGTTGGGTTTATAGATTTGAGGAGACAAAACAAGAAGAATGAAAACAAGAAGGGCTAAAGATGACAAAGAGAGAAAGCTACAAAGAAAAGAATATTACATGATATTTTATATACGTAAGAAGAATGCAACAAGGTTTTTCCACATCGCCTTCAATTATTATTTGATCAGAATAATAACGTATTACCTAACTGTAACAAGGATCTAAGACACCTCAGATCTTGAAGGATACGTACTAACTCTAATCTAGGCGTTTACATAAACCATACGCCCTAGACACACACACACACCTTTAGTAATCTACATTATGGAAGACTTATATAAAACCTATTCCCTGTATTCTGTTTATATAATACAGAATTAGGGTTACAAGAATACTACAAAGGACTAAAATATAAATCTTCTTTTGCAAGCAAGTCCCTCTCCATCTTTTGTAGAATTCCTTCTTGTCACTTTAAGCCCTTCATGTTTCATTCTTCTTGTTTTGTATCATCAAATCAATAATAATAAACTCAACAATCTTCCCCTATTTGATGATGACAAAACAAACAAAGTCGTGTACGAACTTCCCTAGACGAAGTAGGAAAGTTGAGATGTAAGCATCTCCCTGAATGAAACAATCTTTGTCTTCCCCTTAAACCATGCCATGCCATCACAATATTTCTTCCCCTTTTTGTTATCAACAAATAGAGAATGAATAAACCGTAGAAACTTCCCCTCGAGTGATGCATGTACATAAAATGATTCTTCAAATCTGTAGGCTTTATATATTGTTGAAGAAAACTAATCATTACCAATTTGATGCTGAAGTAGAAGAAACCAACCTTGTATCCTATGCCTTGTACTAAATATGACTTCGAACGTATACTTCACGTATAGGGAGACCGCAATCTCTTGACAATAATCACTGAGCACAATAACGTAACTCCTTCAAGTGTTTTGTCAATTCGTAGTCTCTTGAATGAACAAACAAGTATCTTTAAACGTTGTAAGCCGTTTAAGATATGAT
>LBNU01010556.1:16465-27623 GCA_014162995.1 Artemisia annua
AAATCCGGAACTTCCTGATTTCTGTGAATTCTTTATGATTAATGATTTGAAAGCTCAGCTAGAAACAAAGAACTTGACAATCAAAAACCTGAAAAACCGTATTACTGAATTGTGTGATAGGTGTAATGATGTTAAAGCTAAACATGACTGTGCTGTTATTGATTTGGAACAAAATATGGCTAAGTTACTTGTGGAAAATGAGTCTTTGAAAATGAAGTGTAAAAGTCTTAACGAGACAATCAAAGAAACAAGAACTAAGACGTTAGAACAAACAACTTCTTTGATTGCCCATAATAATGAATTCAAAGCTCAACTCATGGAAAAGGGTTTCACAATTGCAGCATTAAAAAATGAGCTAAGAAAAGCAACAGGGAATAGTGTGAACACTAAGTTTGCAAAACCATCAATCTTGGGGAAACCGGTTTTACCATCGAATAGAAACCATTCAGTTGTTAGACAACCGACTGCGTTTAGATCTGAACGACCAAAATTTTCAAAAACTCGGTTTGCCTCCCAAGTTGATGCGGAACAAGTTTTGACAAAACCAGTCACTACACATTATCTGCCTAAATGTATTGCTTCTAGTTCTGATAAGCCTCATCAAGTAGTTACCCCTACAGCCAGCTCCTCTAGGATTAGATCAAAACCTGTGTTAAAACCTAGCATTAAGGTTCAAAATACTTATGATATAAAGGACTTGTACAAGAACTATGATCTTGAAAAGGCTAGGAAAAGGGCACTACTTCATAAGGATGGTATCTTAGGCTCACAACCGTGTATGATGCCTCCTAAGTTATTGAGGAACTTTGCAAAGGTTCAACCTGCGAAATCTAGGATTTGTAGTAAGTCATCTACCATGCATAAGAAGCAAAACGATCCTAAAACTCCTCCTAGGTGGTTACAAACTGCTAAATCAGTAGAGACTAGGAATATCGTTAAGTCTTCCACTATGCGTAAAACACTTAGCAATCCTAGATCTTGCCAAAAGTGGATGCCAACTAGTAGAATTTTTAAGAACGTCGGACTTAAGTGGTTACCTACTAGAAAGGTGTTCACTGATGGCAAAACCATGGTTGACCATGAAGCCCCCAAGGGTTTGGATACTGTTGTCACTAACCTATATATATGCAATCAAGTTTGTGATGTTAGTGCAGGTAGTCCTTACTCAGTTGCAGGTACATCAATCATTCACTACATGAGAAAACTCAATGTCTGGAGGCCTATAGCAATCATTTCTCCAGCTTCAAGAGTTTTGGAATGTCGATGTTGATGCATGAGCATTATGACGTCTGAATACATCAGTTCAGGCCTCATTCTTCAATGACTATGACGTTTGAACAACTCGGTTCAAGCCTCGGTTCTCAATTTCATCATTATGGTGTCTGCTGACAACACTTCAGGCCCCGTTCATCAATGGAAAGAAAGGTGTACGATTCAGTGCGCCTTATCTTCGGAAGAAGAGAAATCTTCTTGGTTTTGATCATCTTCAACAACATGCTTCATACTTTCTCCATGTTCGTTCATTCATCAAGTGGATCTACCTATCTCTGATCGAATTCTTATACACTTGGACAATCAAAAATTACAACCTCGTTTGCAATTTTTGAGGGGGAGAAGGGTGAATGAAATACATGATTGATAGTATTTTTAATTCACTTGCTACTCGGGTGAATGAAATACTTGATTGATAGTATTTTTCATTCACTTGCTACTCAATCAAAAATGGCAAATTTCGTATGAAATTTTTGAGTGTATGCTTATTCACTTATTTTGTATGCAATTTTTGGGTTTCAATCAAAAATGGCAAACTTAGTGTGAATAAACTACATGATTGAGTGTATTTTTATTCACTTTCTACATGATGATTGATGCTTGAAGTATGGTCATTCGACTCTCCTCCGACACCTAATGCTCCATTTACTAAGGATGACTGGGATTTATGTTTGATGAATACTATCAAGCTTCAACAAATGTTGAACATCTAGTTTCTGAAGCTCCTTCTTCGGTTTCTGTTGGCTCCTGGCTCATCTTCTTCCATCTCCATTGAGCAAGATGCACTAGTTTGAAGTATATCTCAGAATACTCACGAAACCCAATCTCCAGTTATTCTTCAAGGTGTTGATGATGACTATCATGATAATGAAGCTGCACATGAATAATGATCCGTCTTCTGGTACTCCTTTCCCAAAACCGGACTCTGAAGAATCCCCTTCTTCACGGATTGTTGCTCTTTCTAATGTGCACTCTATAAATCAACCACAAGAATGAAAAGAAAAATGTCGGCTAAGTATTTGGAAATGGAATGTTAAGTGATCACAAAAGTTTACTTGGTATTGTTTATTTGAGATTGAAGTGAAATTTTACGGGTATGTGTACTTAGTATCTTCGGGATCCTTGTTCGAGCCTTTGATCTATACATTGACGATGACTTGGGTATCTAGTTATTTTGATGAATCTTCTCTTCTATTGCAACAAAATAACTATCACATTTAGTGTCACAACTCACACGTAGTTGTCGGTATTCAAGAGGTGATGTACGTCTTATACTTGATGGTTGGATGGTTGAAAAGTATAGAGTACTTAGGGATACGATGCATAAAGTCTCTACACCGCTCTTTGTCATACAATGGTGCAAGTTTAAGTCACAAAAACGGGGTATTCTACTTCATCTTCAAGTTGGGAATATCGGGTTTACTTCACAAAGTGGTCTTAGCAATAGCAGATTTTTCACAAGGGTTGATAAGATAGTCATAAGAGAGTTTTTCTGTAGCAGTTGATTCTCAAAGGATACATCTAAGCATATATTGTTCTTCCCACAAAATTTCAAGTTGTATGTGTGGCTGATTCTGAATTATCAAAGTAGCAAAGGGGAAGGAGACATACATCGGAACACACAACGAGTACACGTGATGAGCTTTATACTTCTTCCTAATTGAAGTTATTCCGGAAAGTTAAATTTCATAACCACAGAGAAGATCAGTGTTCTAATTCGTTCTTTTGGTGTATTATTCTACCTACGTGGGGGAAGAGATGGAAGAAACAGTTTCTTATGATAAAAGAGGTACAAGTGTGCTTCAGGTTTTTGAGCTTCATGTAATGAGACTGACTGCATCACTTCAACTACTTGGGGGAAGTGGTCTCTGGATACTTTTGGGTACACATTACTTCAGCCTTTCAGCTAGAAGAAAGATGAGAAGAACTATTCAAGCGTGAGATGATACTTTGCTAAGCTACCAAAGCTTTATAATGAGGAGGCTATAATTCGACGATTTGGTGGTGCCTAGTGATTAACTCAGCTGTGAGATATGTTCTAATTCGTTCTTTTGGTGTATTATTCTACCTATGTGGGGGAAGAGATGGAAGAAACAGTTTCTTATGATAAAAGAGGTACAAGTGTGCTTCAGGTTTTTGAGCCTCATGTAAAGAGACTAACTGCATCACTTCAACTACTTGGGGGAAGTGGTCTCTGGATACTTTTGGGTACGCATTACTTCAGCCTTTCAGCTAGAAGAAAGATGAGAAGAACTATTCAAGCGTGAGATGATACTTTGCTAAGCTACCAAAGCTTTATAATGAGGAGGCTATAATTCGACGATTTGGTGGTGCCTAGTGATTAACTCAGCTGTGAGATTCTAGTGATTTGTTAACTACTTGCACTTGGTGAATTGTTGTAACTTAAGTCGTTTCGATTAGTCAGATTGTAATTTGACGTTGTGGGTTAATCCTTACGACTTGACTCATTACGATCGGATCTATTGTAACTTGACTTGTCACAACTTGACACTTAGTGCAGATTGTGACTTATCCAAGATCTCACTCATAATCGCATATCACATCTTTCGGTTTCTTTTGTTGACTTTAGTAAAATCCCGGGAGAGAATCGATCTCTCGGTTTAAGTCACAAGAGTTGTAAAACTCCGCTTAAGATTATTTCATGGCATCTGCAGCTTCAGGAACCTCAAAAGCCTTGGTGGTGAAAGTTTAAGAGGTGTTGATTACAGTCTTCTTCAACGTACCGACTAATTCTCTCTGTTGGGTACTCATGTCAACATCTTCTTAAACCAATCAGTAATTGCTCAGGGCTCAAGAATTTCATGAATGAGTTTATCGGGTTAGTTAGATTCGGGAACTACCAGGTTGACACAATTACGGGTTATGGAGATTGTATCGTCGGTGACTGTGTAATTTCTAATAGAATTGGATGGTGTTGATCTTCTTCAAGGCAAACGTGTAACTACCGTGTACACCATCTCTATTTGTTCGGCTAGTCAACTGCGCTAACGAAAGAAGCATGCCCACAAACCCAATACTGTCAACATCTTTATGGAAGTTCTTCATACCCTACAAAATGACTACCAAGATCTGGAAAGGTTAAAAGCTAAAGCGATTGTTGAAATATTTGGTGGTTATGCTTCAAATCATAAGGAATACCAAATCTACAACAGACGAATCCAACAAATCTTGGAAAGCATTCACGTCACATTCTATGAGCTGTCTGAGCAAATGGCTTCTGCACACATCAGTGTAGGACCCGCACTTAACCTTTGACACCTGGATCAATGTATTCAGGTTTTGTACTGTTTATCACTCCTGCATGTACCATTATGTACCTTCTACCGATAGGATTTGGAGATCTTGGCTAATCTAATGGTTGATGAATGTTTTGAGCCGCCAAGTGGTGATACACCGGTACCACCAGCCACTGCAGCTCATGATCCAAACGATCAAAATGGTCCATCTTGTTCTACTTCAATGGCTCAAGACGCTCCATCAGCAAGTCATTCATCAACTTCATCATACATACAATCTCCTTCCGTACATCAAGGTACTGCAGTCGACGAATCGTTTGAAGTAAATCCATCTGCTTCACATGATGTTGCTCCGTTCAAAGACACATTTGCTCCTGAATCTTCTTCTAAAGTTTCTTCTTCAGGAGATCTTAACACAAGCACATCAGTGTCCTATTCACAACCACATGATCTTCACTATAATGGGAAATCTACTCAACCGGTGTCCACTCGAAGGCATCTGAACACACTAGCCTTATGGTGCTTTTATGGGAATTGGCACCATTTCCAGACTGTGCAATGATTATAGCTCTTAGATGGATCCTTAAAGTGAAATCTGATGAGCATGATAACGTTCTGTATGCAAGACAAGGGTTGCTGCTAAGGGTTACCAGTGGTGTGGTGAAACTTCACTTCGCAAGGACAGAATTTAAGCTGGCGGATTTCTTCACTAAAGCACTTCCTGAAGAACGGTTTCGATGTATTCTCTAGCAACTTGGTGTGGAGGATCTCATGCCAGTATCACTCAAAAGTCCTCAGGAAGAGAATGAGGAGTAATGGATTTGCTTCAAATATCCTTTTATATTTTATATAAAACCCTGAAAAGAAAAATACAAAAATATAAAACCTATAAAACCCATAAAAATCAGAAAAACTCAAAAAAAAATAATACCAAAAATAGTTTATTTCTTAGGCATGTCTTCTGGAATCGTCATAAGTTCAAAATGTCTTCAAAACATGCCTTTATGGCTTACAATCATTTCAGGCTGTAACCCGCGCTTCAACATTATTGTTTGCAGTTACTTCAGACTGTAACCCGCTCTTAAATCATGGTTTGCTATTACTTCAGATAGCAACTCGGTTTTCAAAATCCGTGTATAAACACGCTATCATGTTTTCACTGTGTGCGGATTATCCGAAAAGTTGTACGCTTCAGTGCAGCCTTTCTAGTAAAAGAAGAGAAGTCTTCTTTTCCCAAAATCTCTTTCTTCTATATATTCTTCAAAAGAGATTTTGTGGTGTACAAGGTGGCCATTGGTCTTAAATTTTCTCGTATACGTTACCACTCACATTAATGGCTACTAAACGTTAAAATGGAAAAACGGGTCATTAATTGAGGGGGAGCGTATGTGCTCAAAATTTCTGCACCTTTAAAAACTTTGTGCACCAGCCACAGTGAAAACTCAAAAAGTGTCTCAAAATCAGTAAACGTTTAAAATTTTGCCACATGTCTCTCCAAAGCTTTTTCGAAAATCATTTAAATCAATTGGGATCACAAAATCTCAAAAGATTTGAAATTTTATGATCGGGGGAGAGAATGTGATTTAAATATAAAAACTGATTTAAAAGTGATGTTTTTGGACTCATAAAGAATGTTTGTGGACTATCGAGAACGCTCCCTTATGTGCTAAAATGTTAAAGATTTTGGATTTTAATCAAAGCACATATTAAGGGGGAGCAAGTGATTAAATGTGATGTTTTTGGACTTATAAAGATGTTTTGGACTCAAAAGATCGCTCCCTTATGTGCTAAAATTTTAAAAGATTTTGGAGCATGAACAAAGCACATATTGAGGGGGAGCAAGTGATTTAAAATGATGAATAAATGATCTCTTTTGCAAGCTCACCCGTATGTGCCAAAGTTTTTCAAAATTGATTCAATCAATGTGCACATATTGAGGGGGAGCAAGTGGCTAAGAGTCTTTCGCGGGTTTTTACAAAATCAAGTAGAAACCGTGAATTGCTTATGACTCAGAATTTGACTCATGAATTGACGAAACATGAAAAGTCGTGAATCGAAAAGACTAGTCCTGGCCGGGTAATAATTTCAAGCTGGTTTACCAGTGATGTAAACGTGTCTCGAAGAGGACTGGTCAAAGTAGATAGTACCGTTTCGAGAAACTCTTCTTAGATATATACTTTGACGGGTCTAACTTCCTTTTTAAGGAATGTTAACAACTTCAAGTTAGTTATTAGGGCTAGTTATCACCTAAAAGCTGATAATGGATCCCTTTAACTAAGCAACGTAAACGTGTCCCTCGGGTATATGTCTATTAAGAGCCGATCAATTCAAATAAGTGCAACTCACCCCGACATGTGCAAATTTCTTTCTTCCTATAAGCACATGTTAAGGGGGAGCATTTGAAAAATGATAAAACTCTCAAGGTGTTAACAAAAATGTGTTTCTTTATCATAAACACCTTGAGAGAATTTTCAATGATTTTGGTTATATGGCGAATGTGGAAAAATACCAAAAGACCGACCACTTTAATTTAATGCATGGAGTTATAAGGATGGTAAGGTTAGGTATATGTTCCCATGATCCACCAGAACCGGAGGGATCTTCCCAGGGACAATCCAATAGATAGATTAGAAGTCCTTAGGAATGATTGAAAAAAGGAGAAAAGTGAGAAAGGGAAGAGTGCCGACTGAGACTGAGCTAGGACTGGAACAAACCCAACAAGGTTCTAGTAAATGAAGTCTCGGTAAGCACTGAAGGGGTTGAAGAATTAAAAAGAAATGAAATGAGAAAGGGTGAAAAGAAATAGCCCTCCAATTATTCAACCTTAGGGCAGAAACCGGGTTCAATTCATATGCTACTGATTGTTACCAAGGTAACATCGGTATTGAAGATAAAGACGTCATGGACCCAGTGACGCACTGCACTAAACCTCCCAGCCACTCAAGTTCTCTTAAAAGAGCTTGTTTCATTCTCACGGGGAACCGGTGTAAACTATCGACTAGTCTCTTAGAGCTAGTTGATATTGAAACAGGAGACCCCTCCCTAGTCTCCGAATAGGATAACCAATGTGCACTTATCGAGTCTAGAGCCAAGAGATGCATCAAAAGATCTCATAGGAACACTTGATACTTCTACACTGGTTGTTCAACATTAAGGACACCAGATGTAATATTTTGAGTCCTACGCAGATCTTAGCAATCTGCCGAGAACACTTATGAGGGAATATACATAAGTATTTCCCAGTGATTGAGTGGAAACTCCTGCCAGGGTCAACATCAAACAGCCCTGACAGCAGGTCACTTCGGTAATCTCTTGTGGGTTACGCTTAGTGTGTACGGTGGTGTTCCAAAAGGTCTACAGTCGTGGGGTGATCTCCAGCGACTCACCTAATCGTTGGTGTACTTCGGTATGTCAGTGAAAGCCCTTTCGGGGGCATCCGATTAGGAACGGCCTTGGTAAGGATTAGAGAAAGTCTTCACACTATGCTGTTGACGATCTCGAAGTCCGAACTTGTAAGTGCCGGTATGTTTATTACTAACCAAGTTTTATGCAGCTCAACATACCAAACTTACCATGTTCACCACCATCACTCTAGTTCCACATGCTCATACCAACATCTAAAAGGAGACGTCAGAACTGTTCAACCGGGAAGATCTACTCAACAAAGATGTATGGGCATGTTGGAAAGGCGTAATCACACCAAAGACAAAGAAGTTGACGATTGATGCCGATTGCTGAAAAGATGCAGATTCATCATCACATGCTTACACTTCAACATCATAACTCAAGATATCATGATCAAAGAATGGGCTTCGACTATGCTTCCTCAACTCTGATGCAGAAAATCATGATCAAGAAAAGTGTAAGCATGACATCACAAAGACTATCACAACATCACAAAGAGACACATACACTCAAAGATGACTTGAAGCTAATTATATGGATGAAGAGCGAAGAACAAAGTCAAAAGATCATCATATACATCAAGGAAGTCATCTTGAGTCGACTATCAATGAAGAATCAACAACTACGAGCTACAAAAGAATCTACAAAGATCTCAATGCAAGAATTCAAGAATAAAGAACAAAAGGTTAACCTCTCATAGGGGGAGATTGTTAGGAATACGATTTTTGTATAAGAAAGATTCGGTCACCCCAGATATGATTAAGCATTGTTTAGCTCGTAGTAGTTACATTAGTTAGTAATACGTAGTTTAGAATTAGATTAGTTCGCGGAAGAAGGACGGGTCTTTACCCACTGTATACCTGATCCGCAGCCCAAGTGGCACGCCCTAGTGGCAAAACTCATGTATATAAACCCCTCTCCATCCTTGGAGAGGGTGAACCTCCTCTAATCTTATTTTCTTTTTTTGGTTTCATTCTCTCTCTAGGTTCCACTCCCTCTCTCTTTCTCTCTCTAAAACTCTTCTTCTTTCTTTCATTCTTTCTTTCTTTCTTTCTTTCTTTCTTTCTTTCTTTCTTTCTTTCTTTCTTCTTCTTCTTTATTTGATCCATAACCACAACAAACCAAACATGATATAATATTTGTGTTCTACAAGTCATTAAACGGCAAATTAGCTGGACTAAATCGATTCTTGTCCAAGTCAGCAGATAAATCACTCCCCCTCTTCAAGACACTCACGAAGTGCACAAAAAAGGGAGACTTTAGGTGGACTGCGGAAGCAGAAGAAGCTTTCCAACAGCTCAAGCAACATCTAGCAGCACTTCCCAAGCTTGTCGCACCCCGGCCAGGGGAAGAATTAATCATGTACTTATCTGCAACTCACGGAGCAGTCAGCGCAGTGCTATTGACAGATAGGAACTCCGTTCAAACACCAATATACTTTGTAAGCAAAGCACTAAAAAAGACAGAGACTAACTATACTGCCATGGAAAAACTGGTCCTAGCTCTAGTCTTCGCAGCTAAAAGATTGCGCATATACTTCCAAGCGTACCCAATAGCTGTAATTACGGACCAACCAATCAAGCAAGTTGTTTCTAAACCTGACGCATCAGGACGGCTACAAAAATGGAGTGTATTATTGAGCGAGCATAACATCTCTTATAGACCACGCACTGCGATTAAAGGACAAATATTGGCAGACTTCATCAGCGAGAAGCCAGATACCGATACTCCGCCTACAAATAGTGAGGTAACGCTACAAGAACCATGGGTTCTATTCACGGACGGATCTTCATGCGAGGATAGATCAGGCGCAGGCCTTATCCTCACTAGCTCAGAGGGAACAGAATTCACCTATGCATTGCATTTTGAATTCACAGCCACAAACAATGAAGCAGAATATGAGGCCCTACTCGCTGGTTTACGCATAGCAACTCAAATGGGTATACGCAACCTAGAGGCAAATGTCGATTCCAGATTAGTGGCAAATCACGTGTTAGGCGAATATGTGGCTAAGGAGGAACACATGATCCAATACCTCGACAAGACCAAGTCCCTAATCCAGAATTTCGACAAGTTCACTGATGAGACGAAAAATGTTACGTTTTTAGGGGTCGGTTTGAGTCCTAATTCGTATGTTTTTGGTTTGGATTTCACCCAAAGTCGTTTCTTTTCTCATTTTAGGTACTTTTGAAGGGAAAATCACAAAAGAAGCATTTTCGGGCGTTTTCGGAGTGAAAAAGTGCGGAAAACAATAAAAACTCAAAAGACCTTGAAGATTACAGAAGGTGACGCCGAAAAAGAGCTTGTTTCATTCTCACGGGGAACCGGTGTAAACTATCGACTAGTCTCTTAGAGCTAGTTGATATTGAAACAGGAGACCCCTCCCTAGTCTCCGAATAGGATAACCAATGTGCACTTATCGAGTCTAGAGCCAAGAGATGCATCAAAAGATCTCATAGGAACACTTGATACTTCTACACTGGTTGTTCAACATTATGGACACCAGATGTAATATTTTTGAGTCCTACGCAGATCTTAGCAATCTGCCGAGGACACTTATGAGGGAATATACATAAGTATTTCACAGTGATTGAGTGGAAACTCCTGCCAGGGTCAACATCAAACAGCCCTGACAGCAGGTCACTTTGGTAATCTCTTGTGGGTTACGCTTAGTGTGTTCGGTGGTGTTCCAAAAGGTCTACAGTCGTGGGGTGATCTCCAGCGACTCACCTAATCGTTGGTGTACTTCGGTATGTCAGTGAAAGCCCTTTCGGGAGCATCCGATTAGGAACGGCCTTGGTAAGGATTAGAGAAAGTCTTCACACTATGCTGTTGACAATCTTGAAGTCCAAACTTGTAAGTGCCGGTATGTTTATTACTAACAAAGTTTTATGCAGCTCAACATACCATACTTACCGTGATCACCACTATCACTCAAGTTCCACATGCTCATACCAACATCTACAAGGAGTCGTCAGAGCTTTTCAACCATGAAGATCTACTCAACAAAGATGTATGAGCATGTTGGAAAGGCGTAACCTCTCCAAAGACAAAGAAGTTGACGATTGATGCCGATTGCTGAAAAGATGCAGATTCATCATCACATGCTTACACTTCATCATCATAACTCAAGGAATCATGATCAAAGAATGGGCTACAACTATGCTTCCTCAACTCTGATGCAGAAAATCATGATCAAGAAAAGTGTAAGCATGACATCACAA